>JAJJWX010003877.1:0-76252 GCA_023529315.1 Papaver bracteatum
TATTAAGTAAAAAAAATATGCAACGACTAAGAACTGCAGGACAACATTAATTAAATAAGATTATACCTAAGCTAGGACTGACGGAAAAACTTCCTTGTACACAATGTTCTTGGTGAACGTTCCAACTTTATCGACGCGCTTATTTTCTTGATTAATACCTTAGTGTTGTTGCTTCAAACACCCCTTGAAAGCCCAACATTGGTGTACATGGCCGAAGACATGCCTGGGAAGATAAATACGGTGTTTTAAATTGTTTTCCTCGTGCTTGTTGATTGTGAATGGAAAGCACATAAACGGAATTGGTATAATCATCTTGAACGCATATCAAAGATTCTCTCATGGGCTCATTGGCATCTTTATAGAGGAATACTCTTACCCGCCGAATTTCCACTCGAGGATCACCGCATCGATACAATTTGGAAAGAACTTTTTATGATAAGCCTAGTACCATTTTGATAAGCCGTTCTTGCACTAACATTCCTCGCAACATAATGGGGTGCTCCTACCTTCAGTTTCAACACATGGGAGGTAAATCAGGGCCATTCCGTTCAACTGTTCTTGAAGATAGAGGTTTTGTGAAATTATCTTCCACGAAATCAAATGAATAATACGTGTATGCTTGCTGGGAAACATGCTAACCACTCGATCATTTAACTTATCACATGCTCATTGATGGTGTGATCAATTCCCGGTTAAGCAAATAATCCGATCCTCTGTAATTATCTCGCCAAGTCAGGAAAAGGTAGCATCTATCAGTTGGGACCTTTAATCTTCACCGGTCTGAGGGTATCCACCATATCATATGGTATCTTTATCATGTCATTTGCGCGGAAAGGTTATTTCCATCACCAATTCGCATCAAGAAATCCGAATAAGACGTGTCTCCATCGCACGATATTCTTCTTCAAATGAAGAACCTCTACATGTCTCCACGGGCCGCCCAAGGTAAGACACGAAGATACCATTTGCCCCCTTGAAGCTTTTACAACATTTGGAAGAACCTAGCGGAAATCACCTCCTTTAATAAAATCTTACCACCAACTAGCTTGTTACCAGTTATATCTCTCATAGTCGTATCGGTACCTCTAAAGAATACCGATGTACCATGGTAAGATTCATCCCCTTCGTATCCAAGAATTCATCTTGTACCAACTTATTTTTTCTATCTCTAGGTCTATTAAGAATGGAATATGATTTGGTAAGTTTGACCTAGAACTAGCATTTATCGAGGCTAAGACCCTATTATATAAGCTTTGGACGTGACAAAAGCTTTCAAGCAAGCTTGACCATATTGATTGACAAAAGATGTGGCAAAAGGCAACAAATAATTCCAAGAACAGAAAACCGTAGCAACACTACTTCGGAAAACGTAGAATGTCCGAGAATACTACAAAACAAGCTCCTCATCTGGTGTTGAGACTATTAGTCCCACAGCTCTGGCATCTAAGATCCTTAGGATTATAATCCCTTAGGGCCTCTCCACTCATTGCCAATTGGTTTTTCAGTTCGATGCCCGTATTGCTATGGTATCGTAGTGCTATTTAAACGAAGTCATTTGACCGCGCCTTTACCCGCTCACCCGATTTAATTGTCCATGATGTTAGACCCAACGAGGCTACGCGAGGGGGCGTGTTGAGACTATTAGTCCCACATTTTCTGGGCATCTAAGATCCTGCGGATTATAATCCCTTAGGGCCTCTCCACTCATTGCCAATTGGTTTTGAGTTCGATGCCCGTATTCTAACACAGGGATATTCCCTATTCTTTTCTGCAGAAGCTCTTTGCCTCATGCCCAGCTGATCATTGAATAACTCAGGCATCCAACCAAATTTTCATGCTCCATTTTAATGAATTATGGGTATCGAGAGATCAGATCAAAGAGAAAACGACATTGTAACAAGAGACTTTAGCGTGGTTCACTCTAATGGCCTACATCCACACAAACCCCCGTAGGGTGAATAATAATATTGATCTTCGGATGAATTCTCTGAGAAAGATTTTTCAATTACATTTCACTTTAATTTATAGAGTAAATTAAACCTAGAAGATAATATCAAATCTAAATATATTTTACTAGGTAATGTGTATCTTGAAACTAATTACATAATATTCTAGATATAATATTTGATTTGGACTTCACTTCACTTCACGAATGGATGCGTGAGTTATTCAATGATAATAGAGTCACCTTGATCTATTGCACATATGCTCTATAATATTCCAATACCTTTCCTTCTTCCAAATTTTTCAAACTTCCTTTCCTTCTTAGATTTCTGATGTTTGTCAGCTATGTCTGTATGCCACTGCAAACGCTCTCATTTCAACTGCAGTACCTCCATTGAAACCTCTAGCAAAGCAGTGAACTTCAAAAGTTTATCCATAATTAGAACACAAGTCATTGAAAACCTACTAAGAATAGTTTCATGAGATTTCACTTTCCCAATTGCGATGCCTTCATCTGAAGAGATCTTATCCTCTCTGCCTGTTTCAAATTCAGATTCTTTCAAAGGCTCTTGATCACATGTCTCATCAGCAACCTGGACTCTGTTTTCTTCTTCTCTCAAGTCTTCCACACTGTTATCCGGAAGAACTTCACTTAAATCTGCATCTGCAATTGTATCTTGTGGCACATCCTTTGACTCTTCCCTTTTCTTCGTGACTCCTCCTTTCCGTACGCCTTAAATATTGGTCTTACATCTACAGACTTCATATATTCTTCAAGATCAACGTCAGTCTTTGGAACCGGGAACAACTCAAAAAACTTGTCGTGAACACTTTAAAATCTTCGGAGATTGATTTTTGGGATTCATCTTTCTCATCAAAACCCGCTTCTTCTTCACCTTTTTTAATATGTGACCTTCGTTTTTATCCGTAAAGTAATTATAACTATCAATCTCTATCAGATTATTTTTGTGCTCTTTCCAGACATTCTTGTTATCATCGATTATGATGGTGTTCTTCTCGTCAGGTCCGGCCAATATATCCAGATTTTTTCTGTCTTCAAAAGTGAGTCATCCTTGATTCAATTGACTTAAAGAGTACACCTTCCGGATCAAGCAATCTACCCATATTTCGTGCATATTCCCTGTTGCCCAACGTGTACACGAATAGCTCAAACCTATCACTGAGTTGTTTAAGAAAATCTCTCGTGTGAGGCCTCAATTTTGTGTATGTTCCCTTGTAATTATACAAATTATCTCCACTGCTACCAAGACCTTTGATATCCTCCTCGGACGAAACTACAATCGCTTTCTTGTTGAGATAATCTTGATCATCCTTTGATACCTCACTAATTCTCACGGAATGGAGTAAGGTATGATCCAAGTCAAGAACCAAGCAGAGCTTTTTTTTCTCAAAAAAACATCTCTTGTACGTATTACCAAAAATCTTACTAAAGGCAATCAACCATATGTTTATATTTGGGTTACAACTAAATTCATAGATCTTTCTTCTCTTTAGTACTGTCTCTGCTTGTTTGAGTAAATCTTCATAAGTAAGATCTTTGAGTCCATCTTTCTTCTCATAAGTAGTTGTCATCTTCTTCTGTATGATTTATAATACCTGATGATTCTCTCTTTTTCTTGTAGTATAATATCTTTTCTTTTTTCCTGTAATTTAATATCTTCTCTGGAAAATCCTTGGATCTCTTTCTGATACAAGTATTTTTCTACGAGGATGGCATCGATGATATGTAATACAATGAAACTAATTATAGAAATAGATGGTCGGTGCATGCATGACCACACCGCTACTCGGAAAAGGAAATTCTATTTTTAGAATTCCTAATTTGAGTTCCCATTCTGAATTCTGGTACAAAACCCTTCCTGAAAGGGGCGGACCCAAGAACCGGCCACTACTATAAGTCTGTAGCAGCTACTAGTGGAACGGTGGGGTTATAATTAAGAAAAAAAAGGTTTAGTGGGGTTATAAGAAAACAAAAAATTTATTTTTTGGGTTTAAGTTTCATGGTTTATAATTATTGTTCGTTGAGTTATTTTTTATTCCAACTCAGAGCATTGTTATATCACTCAATGACTTTATCACTATATAAAAATGACCGGCTATCGTATTTTTTTTAATAAATGTAGAACAAGAAAATTGGAATAGAGATTTCCAAGAGGAACTTGAATTACTATATATAAATGATGAGTTTTCATGATTACATATCACTTCTCTCATCTCCGATACATTCTAGTATACTTATTTACATTCCAAGTTCTTCTTCCCCAACAATTCTCTTCCAAAACCAATGCTCCCTCCAAATCCTGTCCATCTTTTCGATAGGTACATTCTTAGTTTCCGGCAAGAAAAAGTATACAAACCCTGTCATTACAAATACCCAACCACCAAAAAAGAAGAAGATCCCAGCTTTGAAATGACAAAGCATTGATAAAAATGTTTGTGCAATTATGAAAGTGAATATGAAATTCACTGCCACAGTTATACTTTGCCCGATCGACCGAATTTCTAATGGAAAAATTTCGCTTGGAACAACCAACCTAATGGACCCCAGAGAATGCGAAGCCCATAGACATAAACGCAAATGAAAACTAGTACTAAGTAAGCATATCCTTTAGTCAGTAATTCAGTATGATCACAAGTTTATATGCCATTATGCCTCCAACTATAAGTTGTGATATGAACATTTGAATGCCTCCAAAGATGAATAATACTCTTCTTCCCAATCTATCGACTATAAACATTGATGCGAAGGTCGAACATGTCCCAACGAGACCTGTCAATACAGCTGACATGAGTGACGCGCTTTCGCCTAAGCCAATTGTTCGAAACAGCAGTGGAGCGTAAAACGCAATCACATTGATTCCTGTTACCTGCATGAGAAGATTGAAAGAACTGATATAACCACAGTTTTCTACAATTTTTTCTGTGTCAAAACTTGTTGTGCCGAATTTTAATTACCTGCTGGAAGAACGGCAAGGCAATTGCCATCACGAGCTGGGGCCGGAATTTTTTCTGCAGGATTTGTTGAAATGGAAGATGATTTGGTTCCTTTGATGAAGAACTAGCATTTATCAAATCATCAAGCTCCGCTTGGACGTCAATCGTCCCTCTTACTTTCTGCAGTGTCAATTTTGCTTTTTGGTCACTCCCACGGTGAATCAAACTGTTTGGTGTTTCCGGCAGGAAGAAGGATCCTAGAGTTAAAACTAAAGATGGAATTGCCGCCATGGCAAGTGAAATTCTCATCTAAACCACCTTTAATTTTCTGTCCCGAAGTTGATGAATTAGCAGATAAAACTCCAAGACTAATGCTTAACTGAAAACCATTGCTAATTGCTCCTCTGTATCTAGCCGGCGCCATTTCTGATAGATACAGTGGGACTGCCTGTATAGCATAAAAATAAGCTAGGATTTGGCAAACACTTTGAAGGGATGAAAATTTTCCGCAAAACTTTGAAGACACATGAGATGAATTTCAGTTACCTGATTTGCAAATCCAACACCCACACCAAGCAAGACACGGCCGAGTATAAGCATATAAATATTGGCAGCAGCACCACCAAGGGCTGTGCCAATAAGGAAAGCAGCGCCTCCAATGAGTATTGACGGCTTTCGGCCATAGGCTCGTGTAATTGATGAAGCAAAAAAAGATGCCACAAGACCAGCTATATAGAGAGATGATGTGAATGAAGTTAAGAGCTGACTATCAAATTTGCAGTAATTGCTAATGTCTTTATCTTCTTTCATTCTTCTAAACACCTTTGGGAAGAATTTCCTTAGAAATGGCTCCATTGATGTCACTCCACCTAAAATAATTTGTTTCAATTTCAATCAACAGCACTAAATTTCGCCATTTTTCAAAATTTTCGATAAACATGATGATACACCGATTAGTTCAATGTACCTGAGAACTCTATTTAGAAATAAGAATCATCAAGTAAGAGAAAATTGATAAAATTTATGTCTATATACAAACATACCTGAAATTCCAATATCATAACCAAAGAGTACTCCGCCCATGGAAGCCATGATACATGACAGTATCACAAATTTTGTCACTCTCCCATTATATTGCTTGTTTCTGTACTCACTACTCATCTCTGTATTGAATCCCACTGCCATGACTACTGCTCAGCTTTTGATGAGCTTAGAGTGAGGGAGATGAGATTTAATATAGAAGATGAATATTGATTGGAGATTGTAGGAGTCTTCTTTGACTGTAAATAAAACTAAAATAAGTCATGAATGTGACAAGGAAGAACCTATGGAGGAAAATCATTCAAAGTTGATTTTGGTTTCTTATGAGAGCCGTGCTTTTGCTACTAGTCTAACAAATATTAGGGAGATAAGTATATATGATGATGAATTCTGATTTCAACTATGGACCTAACTTGATGAGGACTATGGACAACCACGTGTTTTCATGGATTACTCAATTATTTGTCCTGTGCTGTGGTGGCTACTATAAGGAGAGCAAATTTTGGTATTCATCGGACCAGAGTTTTCAATCATCATTGACCAAAGTCAAAAAAGAAAAAATTTGATATAGTTTCGCATCACTATTTTTTCTATATAATTTATTTTTTATTTATAACATCTATTTTCTATTAATAATCTCAAATAAATGTTACATAGAGATCAAGTACATCAAGCAGGGGTGGAACTACAGTCACAACAAGACAAAAACCCATATTTTTCATAGCATTTTTTGAGTTGGGCCATAGTAAGCGCGTGAATTTTACGCTTAACCCAGGCCTAAGAAAAAACTGAAGCCCACCGCCGTAAGGAGTGTGTAGTTCCGCTAGGGCTGTGCAAAAAAACCGGAAATGAGGATTTCACCCGTATTCGTCCGCAAAATTGCAAATGAAACCCAATCCACAAGAGCTATGGGTCGGACACGGGAGGGATTTTCAAATCCGCACGTTTACACGGTTTGGTTGCGGTTGGACTTTGCAATTTGCGGATTTACCCACACCATATGGTAAGTAAGGGAATTTGATAGAAATACTAAGGATATTTTACTGAGTGTCATGAATAAAAACCTTGTACCCCATGATAGTTACTATAGAAGGTCTTAACTAGATTCAGGGTGTTAGCTAGATTCAGGGTGTTAGGATTTCGTTATACCCACCGGGCCACTGCATCATTTTAACTGACCTAATCCACGAGGACCACGACCACGTCCTATGTATGTCACATTCTGAATGCTGCGCTTGGCCATGGACCAACTTCACACGGTGGTTCGCTTTACTTTTTTGTTGCGTTACTAATCTCAGTATTATCTTATGTGTATGGGTGAGCAAAACTTAAAGATCTCGTATGTTTGGGGTGTTGATGACAGTATCCTTCTTTCTATTAGTACTATCAAGGTAAAAAGGTTTCGGTTTATATCCAATAGTAGGAGGACTCGAAACTAATTCTCCCACGTATTATTTTGGGTTTTACATATTTTTTTCCCTGTCTAAATCCGCGGTTAATCCGCATCTGGCCTGTATCATCTGCCGATCCGCGGATTTGAGATCCGCAGGTGATTTGGCCGGATACGGTTGGATTTTCCAAATTCGCAACTTTGACAGATTGTACACTGGTGACCCTAAATCAACAACCATCCGTTCGTAGCACACCCCCAAGTTACGCCATTGACATCAAGGATTCAAGAAATAAAAAGTAATAAAAAAACATACTTAAAGTTATACATATATATTGGAATAGTTCAAGAAAATAATAAGGAAAATCAAAAGACCTACTTTAAATAAGTATTACCGACCCGATTAAACTGGGGAAAAGATGATCGTCCAGGGATAATCTGACCATTTGATAGATTTTCTTCTTGATTAAATTGCTTCACTAAAATTGGAGTATAGTTTCACATCACTTGTGATGTAGAAAAGAGATAGCAGTTATTTTATAGGACCATACTTCAGAACGACTGTTAAAAGTAAAAAATATAATCAAATGGAAATTAGTCCAAAGACTCGTACAAAGTTTTGGTTGGTAGCCTAGCAACAAGCTGAGTTCCAACACCCTTTTAAATAGCAACCCCTGATCTATAAAATGTAATACTAAATGCACCACTGCTACCATCATTACTAACTAGACAATTCTTTAATCTCTTGAAAAAACACAAAAAATCCTCACTATTCTCCCCCAAAGTAGAGAAGGCAAGAACTCCCATACCATAACCATGCGAAAGGCATTTGTATAAAGTAAAAAATTAATAAAAAATAAATTTTTTTTTTTTATTTCTAATAAATAATTTTATCTTTGTTTCTAATTTTCTAATAATTTTTCTGATTGATTTCTAATTCCGGTATCGAAACACTCTCTAGAACTTGATTAAATTAGCAGGGTTGAGATGATAAACTAAAATAGTAATGGTTTCTAATAAACTTAATTTTAATTTCTAAAATAGGTCCTTCATGAGAATGAAATTGCACAAAAATAAATTTTTCATTTACAACAACTTAAAAATATTACAACAACTTAAATATACATACAACGACTTAAAAATACGATTAAGATGAACAGAAAAACAGATGGAGGAATGTTTGAAAGGGCACATTCCCCAAATATAACATACTGAGGATTGTTTTTAAGCATACCAAAAATTATGGGACATACATTTTGTCTAGGTTCGGCTCACAACTTGTGAGCAGAACCTAGCAAACTTAACAAAAAAAAAGTTGTGAGCCGAACCTTGAGTATGCCCGATAATTTTTTAGTATGCCTAAAAAACATATCTATTACACGATGAAAACAACAAAAGAAGCCCAACAAAAGTAACATAACCAGTAACCACTGTCGAATAACCCATAAGCCCACACAAAAGCTTTCTACCTTCTACTGTTTAGCTTTGTTGCCAAGTACATATTTGACAATTGATTCTGCCATATCCCACATAGAATCAACCGTGATAAGACGAGCGTTGGTTTCGAAATTCTTTTCATCAAGGTCAATCTGGACCGTGGACCTAATGATGCAAGAATTCTGGTCCTTTGGTAGGATTTCGTTTGTAGCTTTGTACAATGAAAATCCCATATCAAGATATCCTCCCTGAATCTGTTTAAGCTGTTTCACCCTTCTAGAATTATCAATTTGCATCAAATTATCTCTCTCTATATATATATAAGAATCCTATTTTTGGGATGAAAATGGATGGGTTTTTGGGGCTATTTGGGGTCATGAAATAACAGCCCATACCACCCCTTATCCATTATTTTTTCTAATGTCTAATATACCCTTAATTTGATTAGTATTAATTAATTTGATTAAGTTAATTAATCAGTCTTAGTGAATTAATTAGACTAATCAAAACTATAATCTTTTGAAAATCAAAACTTGATTTTTTTTGAGTTTTGAAGAAGGAAACATGATGATTTTGGTGAAATTATTTTGAAGCAAAATGATAAAACCCTTCATCACAAAACTCAAGATAAGCTTATAATGAACTCCCAACATCAATTTCATCAATTCAAATCCGTAAAAAATCTGGAATTTGATGCTCTTACGGCCTGGATATTGTGTCGACACAGCCGTAATCCACTTATTACGGCTTGGATTTGATGACTTCCCAGCCGTAAACTATGAAAACGGCTTGGATATGATGACTTCCAAGCCGTAAAAACTAAAAACGGATGGGAAGTTAAGAAATTCAAGCCGTTATTCAACGAGAATCTCCTGAGTCT
The DNA here is from genome assembly GCA_023529315.1 of Papaver bracteatum. Classification (NCBI taxonomy): domain Eukaryota; kingdom Viridiplantae; phylum Streptophyta; class Magnoliopsida; order Ranunculales; family Papaveraceae; genus Papaver; species Papaver bracteatum. The sequence goes on from JAJJWX010003877.1 coordinate 9,648, forward strand.
GCTTTACGGCTGGCAATTCTTATATTTCCAAGCCGTAATTGAATCTGTAAGCTGAGAAATTTTTCATTTTCAACATGAAAACTAGTAATACTTTCATTAATTAGACCACAATAAAACCCATTACATACTTAATAGATCCCCGTTACAAAGTTGGTTTTAATAACATCCCTTTCGATGTGTTAAGAAGTCTTTGATGATGGCGAATTGAGCTTCCAAGATGAAATCATAACCTTTCCATTTTCTCCATTCCTTCTTAGCTTGAGCCGCGACTTCTCTAGCAGTCTCACCTCTAAGTCGAAGTTGGTTGCACATACGACGTAAAGCCAGATATTCTTCCACTTTTTTGCGTATGTCTGAAAATCGAAGATACAATTCAACCCCATCGCGGTTGTTAGTGTTACCTGTTTTACTACAAAAATTCTCATAAATATTACTCCAATACGATTGACTTGTTAAACCACCTTTCCTTCGTTCTTCTCCTCTCTTTGGATAGCATAGTACAAAATTTTTGCAAAGAGATGAGTCTTCTTCCAAAGTGAATTTGGGTTTATCCTTTGAGTACATTGCATTGAGTTTGTAGGTGTTTTAGTGGAGATTATTAGTCTAGAAGGTGTGAATTTGATTTGGAGTGGGTGGTTATATGGAAATGGGAGTTATTTCAAGTTTAAATAAGTGGTTGATGACTAGAACCTTCTATAGATCAGTCTTCAAACGGATCTATTTTTCAAAAATTCAAAAAACTAGCCGATATGATGTGGTATTCATAATTATAGGTATTTACGGCTTGAAATCGCAGGAGAGACCCAACCGTTATTACATAAATTGCAGGATATGTGGTGTGTCATATTTACGGCTCGCTGGTTCAAGTCGTAAAACGTAAGTGTTATTTTTTTGTCAGTTTTACGGTCCGGATATATATGATTTTCCAGGCCATAAACCAGAGTTCCATATTTTTGTCAGTTTTACGGTTAGGAAAGCCAACCGCAAATACAATAACGGCTTGGAAACGTAGCCGTAACAATGGTTCAGTTAAATTCTGAGTATCCAGGGAAACATACGGCCCGGTATTTCCTAACCGTTTTAGTATAACGGCCGGGACTTTCCATCCGCAGTTTTGTGCAACTAAATTTGACAAGGATTATATGCACTTTCGGCTAGGTTATGTGAAGGATCGACCTAGCCGAAATAGCACAAAAAATTAGTGAATCTTGATTGATTCCTCAGTTTTCTTAGATTAGACAATTGTAAAGACTAATATTCATTAATAAATGCAAAGTTTTAAAAATTCATACATCCAAATCCATAACCAAACCACAAAAAATTAAATAGACAAAGTGTTAGATAATAAATGTTCCATGAAATGAAGTAATATAATGAAAAGTAAATTGTCATTCACTTTCACTAGATCCCTCCTCAGAAGTGGTTTCCAAAAAGTCATCCACATCGTCCCTTGCCTGAGTTTCCACAACTTCTTCTATAACTCTAGATTTTGTACCTTGACCGCTGCCACCTTGAGTTGGAGACTTTTTACCTCCACCACGTCCACCTCGAGCACTTGTTGCAACACGGATAACTTTTGCAATTGGTCCACTACCTCGAGCACTTGTTTCACCTTTTGCAGCTCGACCACCTCGAGCACTCGTTCAACCTTTTTCACCTCTACCGCCTCGGCCGGCTTTTCGTCGCTTAGATTGAAATTGGTCATGGGGGAGTGTCTGAGTCATCACTAGGAGAAGGAGACCTAGCCCTTTTACATCTCCTTGGTGCTTCAACAGGATATAAACCTCCTTTCTCAGGGAGTATTATGCCTTTAACTCGATTCCGCATTAATCTGAGCTCAGCTACCGTTAAATCCTGACCCACATCAATCAAACGGATGAGGTCTTATATTTCCCAACCGTGTAATTTGTAAAAGGCTTGGAAATCGACAATTTCCAACCGTTATGCTTATTTACGGTTGGGAATACAAGAACTCCCAGCCGTAAGCATTTTCAGAAACCGTTTTTCCAGAGCTAAAATTTTCGAAACCAGCTGATTAATCAACGCAACGCTTAAATAAAGACTGGGTTTTTGAATTCATACCTTATTGATGTCATAACCGGAGATTCGGCGGCTGCTGGAACTTCAGCATTCACTTCCTCTTGATCTTCACTTTCATCTTCAGTGGATGAAGTTGGTTTCTGTGCTTCAGTCGGAGGTTGATTCGACTGGGATTGACCTAGATTGTCCTTCGGCTTCATGGTTTTATAGAATGAGTTTAATCGACGACGAATTTTTTTTGAATCGACGATTAATCGTTGAACAATGTTTAATGGAAGAAGAAAAGAAGAAGAAGGAAAGAAGAAGAAAAGAAGAGGAAGAATAAAATGGTGGGGGAGGTTTTTTTGGGTTTTAATGTGTCCATTTTTTTTCAGTTTTTTTTTTTTTTTTTTTTTAATGAGGAAGTTAATGAGAGGGTATAAAGGGAATAAATTAAAATTATGGAGCGTATTTTAGACATTTTACACATATGTGATCTCCCTCTATAACATTTAGACTCCACTTAGCAAAATAGCCCCCAAAAACCATCTCCCCCTATAGCCCCAATAATAGGATTCATATATAAACCAATGTAAATTTTGCTGAAGAGATTGTAAAGGTACTAAGAAATACCTTGAGCCATAACGATATGCAAGATATTACCCTGACCTCCATCACCTCATGGCCAGTCCAGAAGGGGAAGCAGGGAAAGCTCCACTTGGGGGCAATAGGCCAAAATGGACAACAAAATAAGAGTTTTTTGTAGTATTTAGGTGCTAGCTGAGAAAAGAATTGGGATGAATATAAAGATTGAGGAAGTAATTTTTCAATTTGAATATAAAATTGAGGAAGTAATTTTTCAATCCATTGAAAATTGTATTATTCGGATTTCTAAATGTTTTTGAGCTAGTTTTTTGATTTCTCTATCTCTCAAGGTACGTTTTAGGGTTTTAGTTCAATCTAATTAATGCTTTTCATTCTATTTTTCTGGGATTTTGTTTGATGCAACTCTACTCCATTTTTTTCTCCAGGAATTTTGGCCAAAAATATTGATTCTGTTAGCAACATGTTCACATAGAGTATCCTTTCTTGCTATTCGTAAATTTCTAACTACATTGCTAAGATTTAACATTCAAACCTTACCTGAAATTCCTACGCTTGATCATATTTCTTTTAAAGGGGGAAACATTGTTTGGATATGCTTTGGGGAAAATAAATACTCAGGAACGGCCCTATTCACCTTCTATGTAATCAATTTTCTCGAAAACGCCGGTTTGAAGAGTGACGATGAGCTTAGGAAGATCCTTAGAACTGTACACGGCCCAAATTTCATCTGCCGATGCTCCTACAACATCCATCTCATTTGTTACGTGGCCGCGCATATTGTCTGAACTAGTATATGTGATTGTGATTTGTGACTGATGAGCAGATATATATGAAAGTATTTTTTCGATTTTGCTGATTTTGATTGTAAATGTTTTAGGCTGCCATTGTGCTTGTTTTATAGTCTTCAACATCTTGGAAAGCTTTGCCAAGTCATTTTCAATACTAAGAAGAAGTCTCAATTGTCATTTGTGTTATCCGCTAGTGACCAACTGCTGGTCCTTAACTGGGTACAAAGAGATATTAGGATTTCAAATGTGAATATAGTTCCAGGTTTTAGTAATTGAGGTCGGCGTTAAATTTGGGGGGCAAGTTCATCATTTCTTGTTGTTCATGGTGGTTTTTAGCTTAGGGTTAAAATCGTAAAACCCTAAACCCTAGCAGACATTGACGTCACAACATTTAAGTAATAAAACATTTACAAGACGCATTTATTGAAAAGTCTTTAATGTGTCTCTAAAATAATTAGCGGTGTATCTTTTTCAAATCAGGGTTACGACAAGCCAAACCCTAATTCCCACGTATGCCAATGGAAAATCATGCCAGCCACACCAACCGCGCCAAATCATGCCAACCATGCTAGCCGCACCCTTGTGCCAATGGCAGCCACACCAACCGCGCCAAAGCATGCCAACCATGCTAGCCGCACCCATGTGCCAATGGAAAATCATGCCAGCCACACCAACCGCGCCAAAGCATGCCAACCATGCTAACCGCACCCGTGTTCCAATGGAAAATCATGTCAGCCACACCAACGGCCCCAAAGCATTCCAACCATGCTAGCTGCACCCCTATGCCAATCCATGCTAGCCGCACCCCTGTGCCAATGGAAAATCATGCCATCCACACCAACCACGCATAAGCATTCAAACCATGCTAGCCGCACCCCTGTGCCAATGGAAAATCATGCCAGCCACCCCAACCGCGCCAAAGCATGCCATGCTAGCCGCACATCAGTGCCAATGACAAATCATGCCATCCACACCAACATCGCCAAAGCATACCAACCGTGCTAGCCGCACCCCTATGCCAATGGAAAATCATGCCAGCCACACCAACCGCGCCAAGGCATACCAACCATGCTAGCCGCACCTCTGTGCCAATGGAAAACCATGCCATCCACACCAACCGCGACAAGGCATGCCAACCATGCTAGCCGCACCCATGTGCCAATGGTAAATCATTCCAGCCACACCAACCGCTCCAAGGCATGCCAACCATGCTAGCCGCACCTCTGTGCTAATGGCAAACCATGCCAGCCACACCAACCCCGCCGTGGTATGCCAACCATGCTAGCCACACCTCTGTGCCAATGGAAAACCATGCCAATTACACCGACCGCGCCATGCCAAACATATCTCTCCATGGCCTCCCATTCCGTGCCACCATGCTGGCGTTCCCCTCGCGGCTACCAAAGTGAAGGCGTGTAACAATCAACGGTTGCCCTTCAATCCCAGGAGCAAATCCTGGCCGCCTAAGGTCTCCTCACGACTTTGGCCCAAAACCCTAGCTTGGTCACGCACCTAGCCATGCTAGCCACGCCATGCCAAATATATCTCGCATTGGCCCCTCATGCCGCGCCACCATGATGGCCTTCCCTTCGCGTCTACCAAATTGAAAGCGTGCAACAATCAACAGTTTCCCTTCAATTCCAGGAGCAAATCCTGGCCGCCTAAGGTCTCCTCACGACGAATTTGGCCCAAAACCCTAGCTTGGTCACGCACCTAGACAAGCTATCCACGCCATGCCAAATATATCTCGCCATGTCCTCATGTCGCGCCACCATGCTGGCCTTCCCCTCGCGGCTACCAAAGTGAAGGCGTGCAACAATCAACGGTTTCCCTTCAATCCCAGGAAAATATCCTGGACGCCTAAGGTCTCCTCACGACTTTGGCTCAAAACCCTGGCTTGGTCACGCACCTAGCCCAAGCTAGCCACGCCATACGCTCATGGAAAAACCTTGGCCCCACATGCCAAGCCAAACCAAACCTAGCCCAAGCTAGCCGCCCAATGCCAAACACACCATTCCAAGCCAGACGCCCTTGCCTTGTCCCTAGACACGCCATGCACCCATGGAAAATCCTTGGCCCCACGTGCCCAAACCACTCCAAGGCATGCCATGCCAACCTAATTGCGCCAAGGCATGACATGTTAGCCTGGCCACGCCGCCATCCCTCCTGAATTCTTCATGAGTTTTGCTTTCGGGCTGTTTTCTCCTCCCGAACGAGTTCAAAACATAAATATCCCCTCGAAAGAAAATAGGAAATTCTTTTCCGGTTGATTTGAGGGGCGGACCGTCAAAATCCGAGTCCGTACTAGAATTCTACAATGATTCTAGTAAAGGGCGCTAATTAGAGTTTCTAAAACAAAGGCGTGCGGCCATCAACGGCTTCCCTTCAATCCCAGGAGCAAATCTTGGCCATCTAAAGTCACCTCACGACTTTTGGCCGGAAAACCTAAGTTTGGACACGTCAAACCATGCCATGCCAACGGCATGCCAACCTAGTCGTGCCACCACATTGGCCCTTACTACCAAAACGAAGGCGTGCAACAATCAACGGTTTCCCCTCCTCTCAAGATGCAAAATCTTGACCATCGAAGGTCACCAGGTTAACAAGTTCCCTGAGAGCGACTTTCCAATCCACAACAACATGCTACATGTTTTTCAAAAACATTCGAGACATCAACACAAACTGGGGGATCCTTTTGGGTATTGGTTTGGTGGTTTACAGCGTGCGGCGTACACTACGCCCTTCATAAGGAAGTGTCATAAGGGTGAGGGGGTAGTAAATAGGGGACGTTATGTGGGAAACGTTCATGGGACATAAAGCCGTGCGTTAACAACTTTATGGAACATCAATTCCATAACGTTAACAGTTTCATGAAAACCAGTTTCATGCGTTAACCACTTTATGGAACATCAAATCCATGCATACGGTTACCACCTCCTCCCATTTACTTCCCCACTCCTTAATGATACCAGGGTACGTTTCTACTTTGACTTGTATAAATAGGTCTTACCTATTTCCACTTGGACGACAAGTTCATTCGGACAAGACAACACTCGGAAATACTTACTTGCTAGCTCTCCTCGTGAGCTCTCTTACTTTTCTGATAACTAGTCGTAGTAACCCAACTACTCTTCCAGAATCAACTATTCTGGTCTCACCACTTTCCTTGCTTCCCTCCCCAAAACCAACCCATTCTCCTCCACTTTGTGACCGAAGCAAGTCTGGAACGACCATTTCTTGGTTTAGGCCGGACTTGTACAGATTGATCTCTCGGATCCAAAATACTCCCTTGCAGTACATTGTTTAGGGTTTAAATTGTTTCTCACCTTGACACCCGCAATTACCGAAATTAGCATAAACTATTTTCACCTATAAACACTTGTATACCAAGGTGTGTTTATACCAAGGTGGTCTTAAAGATCGAACAAGAGAGAGGAGAACATAAACGCGGAAGCGTAAAGACTACATTGATATTAATCTTGGTGGAATACAATCTATTTGATATTTTTGATTGATTGATTCTTTCTTTCTTACTTACTTACAAATGAATACAACATGCCTATTTATAGGCTACAAAAGAAGAAGAGAACTATGCCTATGGAGGCTAACAACTATGCCTTTGGAGGCTAACAACTATGCCTATGGAGGCTTACCAAACCAACTACTAGACAATCTAGTATTCTTGTTTGATTTGTCTAACCCTAGTGAGACATCCTAGATATTTCTAGGTTAGTCTAGATAGGTGTGAACTCTTGACTAAGTTGGTGTTGAATATTCAACAGGTGGCAAGGTTCTACTGCGTGGAAAGTTTCAACTTTCTTATAGAATGTTGAAATTATATGGACAAATGTTTATGGGACTAGCAAGATATATAAGTTAAATTCGATTTTTGTAAGTTTAGTTGGATTGTTGGAATCTGAAAATTTAGAAGGATTGTTAAATAACCGAGTATTAGAAGATTATTAAATAACTGAGTAATTCTAGATAAGAAGACAACGAGGTAGTGGTAGACTTGCAGTTCTATGGCATAACTAGTGAGTGTGACAGTGAAGAAATAATGGAAGAAAATCTGTAACTTGGATTTGGACTATCATGGAATTCAACATTTCTGATTTTTTTTTTTCAGGGAGAAAAGTATATTTCAACTTTGGCATCTTCTCTTCTAAACTAAAACATGGACCTAACACGATGAGGACCATATACAACGACATGTACTTGACAAACCATTGAAATAAACTCCTCCAAATTACCACTTGGGTGGACAGCTCCATTTTCAGTAAGGAGAAAAAAAAGTTGGATTACATGTTAACTAGGAAAAAAAGAGAGAAGAAAAACAACATCAGAAGGATACCCAAGTGGTTTAACATTCACAAGGCTACATCACCTCCATTTTATTACATAAAAATACCAAAGGTAACCGATATCATGGCCGTAAGCCATAGATCCCAACACATCGTTTTTACTTTTTAGCTTTGTTGTCAAGTACGTATTTGACAATTGATTTTGCCATACCCCACATAGCATCAACGGTGATAAGACGAGCATTTGCTTCGAAATTCTTGTCATCAAGATCAATCTGGACAGTTGACCGAATGATGCAAGAATTCTTATTCTTTGGTAGGATTTCATATGTGACTTTGTACAAAGAAAATCCCATGTCAAGATATCCTCCTTGAATCTGTTGAAGCTGCTTCACCCTTCTACGATTATCAATTGTTACAAACTTTTCTCTCCATTCATGTGGCCCTGGTATTCCTGTTTAAATCCCACAGCCACAGACATCAAAATTTGTCAAGCCAATATAGTATTTTGAAGGAGAGAAAAGAGAATTAGAAGTACTAATTAAAGCAGATAAAGCATACCTTGAGCCATGATGATATGTAAGATAGTACCCTGACCTCCATCCCCTTCGACGTAATCGATTTTCTCGAAAACACCAGGTTGGAGAGTGATGATGAGCTTCGGAAGATCTTTTGAACCGTAGACTGCCCAAATCTCATCGGCTGATGCTCCTACGACATCCATCTCGTTGGTTACGTGACCACGCATTTTCTCCAAAGTATATGTGATTGTAATTTATGACTGTTTAGCTGTGTAAGGAATTTTCAGATCTTGCTGATATTGATTGTGAATGTTTTAGGCTGCAATTATGCTTCTTTTATAGTGTTCAACATCTTCTAGAGCTTTGCCAAGTAACTTCATTGTTAATATACTAGGAAGACCTGTCAATTGTCATTCTTGCTATCCATTATTGACCAACTAAAGGTCCTCAATAGTTATCCGATAGAAGATTCCAAATGAGAGCATAAATACTCCAAATGTGAATATAGTTCAGGTTTAAGTAATCATTAATCTTGGAGTGCCAATTCGCTATTTCATGTATTTGGTAAAACTTCTATTTCGTGGCTGCTGGTGACATATTTTAAATGGTAAGTGGCAGTGGGGAGTTGTTGAGTTTTGGCTATTAGAATAATTAAGGGGGGATTTCATAGCATGTTAAAATACCCGCAGCATAAGTTCTTGATAAGCACAAGTTAAGAAGTCGGAAACAATTAATAAAACTTGCTTCAAAGGAATATTTTTTTTCTTTTTTTCTTTTCCTGGCTCCTGCTTGTTAGAATCACATGTAAGTCGCCAAACTAGTAAAAAGAAAAAAAGAAAAAAAAATCGACAATATATCCGCAACGTATATCTAAACACCTAATCAATCTTTGAAGTTTAACCTTGCTGGTAGATCAACCGCGTTGGAGTCATTAACTCGCAGATTGTAGATCTCTATATGTTACCGTTTATATACTTTATACAATGTAATTAATGACGATCCACTTTCCACTATCCAGCTGCATAAATATTTATTTTATGTACTTGTCCCGAAATTCAACCAATTTATGTACAAAAAAATAAAATAAAAATAAGTTGCTTTCAGCCATCCGCAGCTAAACTTCCTGGTTATTCTAATGGAGTAGTTCATAACCATTCAACGAACAACTTAATCATTCAAAACTACTCCCATTTTCACCAACAGACGGAGAGGGAGAGAACTGGAAGCATGTTCTCTCCATGGTACTCTCCTCTACTTCTTCTTTTGGTTTACACTGGATCTAGTTTTCCGAAGTCATCTGCAGAACTATTGGCTTCTTATAGATCGAGATCGTGGCAGGACAAGAATATATTCATTTTAGCCGGACAAAGTAACATGGCAGGACGAGGAGGTGTTGCTGATGACGTTTGGGATGGAATAATTCCTTCCGAATGTAAACCAAACCCGTCGATTATCAGATTCAATTCACATCATAAATGGGTTGAAGCTCAAGAACCATTGCATATAGATATCGATTCCAATAAGACTTGTGGTGTTGGTCCTGGTATGGCATTTGCAAATACACTTTTACAGATGACGGATTCCAGAACAACTATTGGTTTGGTTCCCTGTGCAATTGGGGGAACACGGGTTAGCGAATGGGCTCGTGGTACTCGACTCTATAATATGTTGATAACGCGATCTCTATTATCGCTGATGGAAGGTGGACGGATACAGGATGTTCTTTGGTATCAAGGGGAGAGTGACACAGTTAATCCAACAGATGCTCAATCTTATGGAGATAATTTGAAGAAATTTATATCGGATTTTCGCGCAGATCTTCATCTTCCCTTGCTCCCTTTCATTCAGGTAGATACTGCAATCCATGCTAATATGAGCTAACTCGGAAACCATAGTTTGATCGGAGATCGTCTTATTTCAGGTTGCTTTGGCATCAGCAGAAGGACCGTATAAGGGAATAGTAAGAAAAACTCAGCTGGAGATTGATTTACCGAATGTATGGACGGTTGAAGCGGATGGACTCCCTTTAGGACCAGACGGTATACACCTCTCAACTGGAGCTCAATTCCGCCTTGGACGGATGCTAGCGGAGGCGTATTTGACGAGGAATGCTCATCGAAAGCCTCGCAATTTCATGTTATTAAAACAATTTTGTGCAGACAAAAAATAAACTACACAGACTATATTTGTGGGAACATGGAATTAATTCATTAGAACTAGAGTACCTGCACACACGCACATGCGGTGCGCCATTTGAGAGAGAAATTTGACAAGGCTTTCTAATTTGATATAATTGGATTTTTGCTCTAGTATTATAATTAACCATTGTGAAACGCGAATATCATTTAATTAATCCAGTAAATTAGGCTAAATTTTTCGTTGAACAATTATTTTCTTCAAGTATTTTCATAAATTAGTTGTAATGGTGCTAGACCAGAAACGTTTTGATCAAAGAAAATAAAATTCTGAGATCGGATTTGCAGAAATTTTTTTATACATTCAGCTGGATATCAGTGATATAAGAAGTTACTAATTCTCATCAACACCGTTGAAAATGCATTCTTGATTAATTAACAGAAAAAGTAAAGGAGGTTTGGAAGAAGGGCACATTCCCCAAACAAAACATACACCATTTTATTACACGAGAACACCAAATAGACCCAATCAAAGTGTCACTCATGGTGATCGCCATAGCCCTTCTACTTTTTAGCTTTGTTGTCAAGTACGTATTTGACAATTGCTTTTGCCATACCCCACATAGCATCAACGGTGATAAGACGAGCATTTGCTTCGAAATTCTTGTCATCAAGATCAATCTGGACAGTTGACCTAATGATGCAAGAATTCTTGTCCTTGGGCAGGATTTCATAAGTAACTTTGTACAAAGAAAATCCCATATCAAGATATCCTCCTTGAATCTGTTGAAGCTGCTTCACCCTTCTACAGTTATCAATTGTGACAAACTTTTCTCTCCATTCACGTGGCTCTGGTATTCCTACATCAAACCACAATAACAAAATTTGTCAATCAATGATTTGAGTTTGAAATTTATCAGCACCAAAATTCATGATCGATTTAGAACACACTGTGTAATTAAATATGTATTTTGCAGGAGGGAAAGAGATTGTAAAAAGTATTAATTAAGCATACCTTGAGCCATAACGATATGTAAGATGGTACCCTGTCCTCCATCACCTTCGATGTAATCGATTTTCTCGAAAACACCTGGCGAAAGGGTGATGATGAGCTTAGGAAGATCTTTTGAACCGTAGACTGCCCAAATCTCATCGGCCGATGCTCCTACGACATCCATCTCGTTCGTTACGTGGCCTCGCATATTGTCTGAATTCTGTAGTTGTGATTGTGATTTATGACTGATTAGTAAGTTTGGAAGGTTTTTAAAGATCTTGCAGAGTTTGATTGTGAAAGTTTTAGGCTTCAACGGTGCTTCTTTATAGTTTTCAACATCTTGAAAGCTTTGGAAAATAACTCATTAAAAAGGTTATTACTTTGAATAGTTAATACTAGGAAAACATATCAATTGTCGTTCTTGCTAACCATTATTGACCAACTAAAGGTCCTTAATCGTTATCCGAATATTATAGGAGACAAAGATGAAAGATTCCAAATGTGATCATAAATATAAGGTTTAACTAGTTGAGATTGGCAAGTAATGTTAATCTAGCATTGTTGTAGCTGTTTCGTGGTAAGTGGTGACATATTTGTTACTTTTTTATATTGATGGCCAGTCCCTTATGGGTAGTTGTTGAGTATTGTCGGCTACATGTACAAGTCTATCAAAGTCAAACATTCACTGTTCCATGAAAGCGGATAGAACACGTAAGAGCATGGACCATGGTTAGTCGGAGTTTTAAACTATTGTTTTCTTTTTATTTAATTTATTCCAGGAGTAATGCTACCCGGACGAACGATTTCTCCGGACAAAAATCCCGATAAGAGATTGGGTGGTGGTGTTATTGCTATAACATTGGGATACGAGCAGTTAAAAGTGAGTCCCTTTTAATCTCTCTTGCGAGATTATTGGCCAATTAAGCATTTTCGTTATTCCAGGGTGAAACTGTTTCCCACTTTAAAATCGGCTCCAACACACATATATGTTACATTGATATATATATATATATATATATTTATAGAATATGGGGTAGAATGTTAGTTGCGTATGATCCACTATGTATATTCATCTTAATTCTTTGTCATTTATATTTATCAGATATTTAGAATTTCTTTTTTGTTTTTTCGAAGAACAAGTTATATTAAAGAAAAATCTTTGCAGGAAGCAAAGAATTACACACTCATTAACGTTTCCCAATTACTCCATACGAGACATGGATTTAGAAAAGTGAACGTTCCAGTTTCATAACACCACATCACTACTAATTGTTTAACAAGATTAATCGATTCAGAAACAGATTTGTGTCTTGCACCAAACACCCTCCGGTTCCAACAAATAGTGTAGTGAATGATCCTTCATACCTCGTTACCTCTACCTTGTAGCACATTTTTCTCCCATACATCAAACAGATCTATCAAAGATCTTGGTATAGGTCACGAGATTTTGAAGGATTTGATAAAGTAATTGTAGTGACCATTAAGCTCGTCAACGCTATTAGACCGGTCAAGTGTCGATTGAGCCGATAATAACTCGATTAATTTAACACGAACGTTAATTGATAGAAATTAATCTAACAACGATTTAGATAGGAAATTATTACCACTCGATAGATATCGAAAAGTTATGCGAAATAGACTACTCAAACGTGTCATTCGGACATTAGACGAAGAAGATTTCATCCGGATTAGTACGAAGGGTATCTCAGATAAACCGCTTGGCTGCCCGTATCAAATTTGTGGGTGCCTCTATAAATATGTTTGGTCTTATCCCGTTACGTGTCGAAGAGAAAATCATTTCTCTTATCTTCTTCTCTTTCTTCTTCTTCTTCTTCTTCTGTTCCTCTTCTGCTTCTCACTGTCGATCTCAGTTCGGAAGAACTGAGTTATTCTTATGCGAGATATCCATAGAAAGTTAGTTAGCTCGATGAGTGAAGAAGATGGTGTGATGTTGAAGTTGATTTAGTTGCGGGGGAAGAATGAACTGATGTTGATGCGGATTGATAGTTAGAGTTTGGTTTTGAGGATGAAGAATTAAGAAGAGCCGAGTAGATCGAGTAGTAGATGATGGTGGTGATGTTGATTCAAGTATTTGATTCAGATTTACATGAAAAAGGTAAATTTAGGGTTTCGGTTTGATTAATTTCTTTATGAAATTGAATTTGATTTGGTATCATATTTCATGGGTTTATTATTGATTAGGGTAGAGATGATTGTATAGAGTTTTATTTTGATTTCTTAGAGAATTAGGGTTTTCCCCTGTTCTTCCCCAAATTAGTTAATTAGGTTTTTAACTTTAAATAAGTTGATGGTGTTGTTGCTAGTAATGAGATGGAGTTGGGTATGTGATTGGGGAGAAGATGCAGTTACTGGTGATTAATTGCAGTTCAGGTCGATAAGTAGAGGAAATGGTGATTTCTGAGGAGAACAGAGAATTCAGTGAATTGTTGGTGTTGTAATTTATGATTGCAGATGGAGTTGTAAATAGTCTATTGGTGTTGGTGGATATGGAAATGATATTTTAAGTGATTGTGTTGCTGTTGTTGAGAAAGAAAAATGGTGATTGTTTGTAGCTGGAATTAAAGGTGGTGTGGTTGTTTTGAATGGACCGAAATACTGGTTGTAGTGGATATGAGAAATCTCATGTAATAATGGAAGTTTGCTGACATAAATAAGATGATTTTTGGAACAAATGGTTAATGGAAACTTTGGTTGTATATTGGGTTTGTAATTGAGTTACAAGAGATGTGTATATGTTAATATGGAATAAAAATGGAGTTGTTGTTGAACTGAGTTGCAGGTGGAATTGGATGCTAATGTAGGATGTAGTAGTTGTGGTGTTGTTGCACAGTTGGTGGTGTTGGATTGATCTGATTTGAGACAGATCATAGGTTGGTTGTTATTGCCGAGTTTTGTGTTGATTGAAGTTCTTTAAAATGGTTGGTTGTGGGAGTATTAGTGAAGCTGTAGAGGCTATGATCAGCGGTGATGTTGAGGTAAACTGGATTGAAGTCAGCTCATGGTTTGTTTGCAGTTCATGGGAGTTGTGGTGTTGTTGATCTGAATGGTGGAGGTCTGGACATAAATTGAGTTGCAGTTGAAGATTATGTATGACTTGTTGGGGTTCATTGTACAAAAGAGTGTGATTAACTGAGAAAGAGTGGTGGTGTTAAATCAGATAATTGGTCATGTATTGGAATTAGAGTTAGAGATATTGATTAAGGTTTGAACTGAATCAAAGAAGAATTGGCTTAGCTATGTGTTTTTGCAAGAAGAGTTAGAATTGCTTTTGTGTTCTTGTCTTGTTTTGTGTTGTATCTTGAGTTAAGCCTGTTAGTCATCCCAATCAGATTGTCTGACTAATTTGCTTAACTGACTCGGTTCATCTGACTGAGTTAAACCTTTGATCCTATTCTGAATCAGTCTAGTTGACTGAGTTAACTCTTTAACCAGACATGTCCATAATTGACTCAGTGAACCTTGACGAGTTGACTCGTTTGACTAGACTTGACATTTCGTTTGGACTTTGACTGTTGACCTGACCTTGGATGTGGACTATTAGTTGACCCCTTTGACCGTTATAGACCGTCAGTTAACCCAGTTGGACTAAGCCTTAGATTAATGGGCCTGGTTAGTGGACTTGGGCTTAGGCCTAGCTTTCCTAGTTTGATGCTTTGGACCGTGGACCCTTTATGGTCCGAACTAGCCTATGGTTCCTTCTACAAAGTAGTAGATATACATAAAACATATCTAATGGACTGTAGAACCAATCTAATTTTGTATGTTAAAGATAGATAATGAAAATGTGTGGAACCATAGATGGGCTTAGAACCATTAGATAGTTCACTTAGTTTATAACTAGAGAATTGTATGAGTTTATGTTATGAACCGTGTATGAGCCTCTTGGATAATCTTTAGAATGATTGTATTGATTAATAGTTAGTCTGTATTAACAACGATCGATTCAAAGGATGAACTAGTGGATCGTGGATCTCGAGGTAGGCGTGGCTTGTCATCAAAAAGGTGTGGGAATGCATTTAACAGTTTTGTAATCATTGTTATTTCTTTTATGAAAGTCTTTGTTTTATAAACTCATGCATTGTCTATTTCTTAATTGCATTGTCTATTCGCATATTTCATGCTATGTTTATCTTTATGATTGTCTTTGGGAAATGAGAATTTCCATCTATGGTATATTGGATACTGATCCTTCATATTCTTATGGCTAGGGCGATACACCGCAATATTAATAATCGGTGTGGAATTGGCATCAATATTACGGGTCTATATTTCACCCACAGATTACTTTACGTTTCAGTATTAAGGTGTGTAAATGTCACCGCAGAAATTATAAGGTGTGTAAATTTCACCGCAGAAACTAAAGGAGGAGTTTAGGTCCATATACATGATTGTTTATTTCAGTGGTTTTGTTGTCTTCTAATGTTTGGGAAAACATGTAATGTTTTCCAAACCTGTTTTCCAAATCTGCATATGATTACTTAGAAGTTAAATGTTAATTATTCCCCATTTTCAGTTTCAGTGACAGAGTAGAGTTCGCAATGAATAAAGTTCCGAGAAGTTAACTTCGTTAGTTGATTATATTGTAATATGTTTATTTTGTTGTATATTCTATTTTTAAACCAAATGATTAATTTATATGTATCATTGGAGAGGACTTCTTGTATATATATTTCTGAGCGGGGTTAGCTTTGGGTTAAGTTTTGTATCGCATTTCTTAATTGAATGCTTAAGTACATGTTTTAGATTTTAGTGCCTCTTTATTTAGCTAATTCTTTGGATTAGTCAGCTGTTAGCTTAGGGGGCGCTACAGTAATCCCAGAACGCAAACGAATATTGACAACACATAAATATATGATCTGAGGATTTTCTTACGGATTTGCACATCGTACATTGATCACTATCAATTGTTATGCCTCTATGTCTTAACACCTCTCTTGTGGGGAGTGACTTATGAAAAAGTTTCCATAAGAATAAAGCTTACCTTGTGGGGGACTACCACTCTTCTAGACATGTCTCACGAAGATGCAATCATCATCTCACCGATTAGACGCTCGTAACACCTGTTGGTACTAAAATTCTCCATGATTTTTATCTCATCCTCTTTTCTATGAGCATAGGGATGTTCGGTAGGTCTCTTATGAGCAAAGTCCCACTCTAATTATTCCTTTGCGTTCAATTCATATTTAAAAACACAATTCCTCGTCACCTTTATCGTTATTTTCTCCATAATTAGTGGAAGATGCAATAAAAGACAAGAAGTATATAGGTAATCTAGCGAGACAACTCTTAATTAGCATAAGTCTATCAGCTTTATTTAATCTTCTTTTCTTCCGCATTACCAACTTTAGCTCCATTCTGACAAACACTTGCTCCCACAATGATGTTGTCATCCAATGAGCCCCAATAGGCAAACTAAGATAAGTAAATGACAATATCTCAGTCTTACACCCTAACTCTCTAGTTAATTCTTCAATAACAACATCAACACCCACACTAATCGTAGTGATCTTCTCAAAGTTCAGCTTCAATCCTGTGAGAGCCTCAAAAACAGCCAAAATAATGAGTAGTTGTCTGACTTCCTCCGCATTTGCATCGATAAATATTAGAGTGTCATTTGCAAATTGTATATGAGAAATCATAGTACCATGTTCTACAACTTGGAAACCAATTAACTGACTTCTTGTCACTGCATCATTCGTTAGTTTAAATAGAACCTCGACCACTAAAAGCAGATAATAACTTCATTTTTCCCTTTATAATGATGATTTACTATGTTATTGTTGTAGTTATCGATTATAGTATTTGAAAAAATAAACTTCATTGGGTCATCGGCATCAAATCTGTCCATCCGCGCACACTGGATGCAAATCTTTTGGATGCGGGATTAGATGTGGATGCTGAATATGAAATCCGTCAATCTGGACCATTCTCACCACTAAGGGTGCCTTCACCTTTAGTATTCATCTTTGTATGGGATGTTGATTCATAAAGATAATTAAACCAAGCATGTGGATTGTTAATATCAAGTAACAGAGTAAAAAAATTAATTTTCCGCGAAACAATTCGTTTTTTCTTCCGACTGTTGCTAGTCGAACACCCTATAAATCTCTCGTTCTATAAAGATTAAAGAACAAATAAATCTCAAAAACTAGTGGGACGACTTTTATGGAGACTCCAAACCATCCCCAAAAGCATCTCCAATACAAGGGGCCAAGGTCATTTTAGGTGGAGGTCTTATTAACATTTTTTTTTATTTGGGTCATTGATAAAAGAAAAAATAAAATAAAGATGAAATTGTTTATCTAAAGTTCATCTCTAACTCCAATGTCTTGTTTAACAAATTTTATTTAAGTTTATAGTGATGTGGACTTACGACACAAGGTCAAGAAGAAAGTCCAATCTTGACTTCCTCATATACCACCACTTAGACATTTTATCTGTCTCTATGACCAGGACCCTTGCACTAAATATGAAAAATCGTAAGAGTTATGTTATTTTAAAACTTAAGACCTGGACCAATAAAATTGGAAACCAACCTTCTAGCTTAAAATCTACAATAAACTTAAAGTTTAGCACAATCATCTCAATACGATATTATAAAACCCAGAAATCTACGTGGTTGCTTAAAACTGCGCAGTTACTTTAAAAGAGAGTTTATCCTTGTCACGGTGACATAGATACATAGTGGTTGTTTTAGATTGGTATCCTGCACAAGATGCCAATCATAAATTATAAAGGGGATATCAACATTGGAAAGCGGATACCAATCCATAGGAAAAGAAATAAAAAATAAAATCCTAGCCGCAGGATCTGGGGATTGGTATTAGCCCCACCAATTAGGGATACACTGATAAAGTCACCGGGTAACGATATCAGCGACCTGAGTTCAAAACTCGCATGCACCAAATTCATAATTTTGGATAAAATTTATATTCTTTCCAAAATACCCTTCGTCGTGGACTCTGCGCATGATATCATGATGACAAAGAAAAAGGTTAATTTAGGAAAGGTAAAACTCAAAAGGGCCAGTAGGTATTCACACTGTACAAAGTTAAAAGTAGAAATAAAGCTATGGCAGCCTCTAGAATTGCCCAGATTCACTTACACAGACAATCTCTGCAAAACCCTTTCTTCTTCTCACATCAAAAATCATTTCCACAAATTTTACAAAGAATTTTTTTTCAAAATCACAGGAAAAGAAATTTCTTCACAACACTTGCAGTAGCAAAGTCAGCTGAAATGGTGAAAGCAATCAAAGTTCATGAAATTGGAGGACCAGAGGTATTACTTTTGAACCTAACTGACAATCTCATTTGATCCATGTATAAATGATCTCATGGGTTAGTTAAAGATTGAATCTTTTTGTGTTCTGAGCTTAATTTCTTAGAGAACTGAAGTTTTCTGTACTAGATTTTTTTTTCTAGACCAATTGACCCTAACCCTTTTTTTTTTTTTTGATCAATTACTGAAACCGATTTCTTGTTTGTTTAATTGAATGACTAAAACCCACATCCTGCTTTTGATCATCCATGAAAACCCTGTTTCTTCTTTGTTTTAATGGCGGTGGTGGTTGTAGGTGATGATAGATGGGTCTTTATGAACCACCATCAAAACTCACCACCGATGCCCACCACCACTACCACTCACACTCACCACCACCAACACCCACAACCAAAGTTGTGGTTAAATTGGGGTTGTTTAATTGATTTCCAGCCTCTGTACTTTAGAACAAGAAAAAGGAACCTATCCTGAATAGCAGCCATATTGTTTGTATCATATACATTTGAAAGTTGTTTTTGATGATAGGTGCTAAAATGGGAAGATGTGGAAATAGGAGAGCCAAAAGACGGCGAGATCCGTGTGAGAAACAAGGCTATTGGAATCAATTTCATTGATGTTTATTTCCGTAAAGGAGTTTATAAAGCTTCTACAATGCCTTTTATTCCTGGTTAGTTACTAGTTCTCTAAAATACTTTTCGATAAAATTTAGGACGATTATAATTGTTTGCACAAGCATTTTCAGGTATGGAAGCAGTTGGGGTGGTTACAGCAGTTGGCCCTGGATTAACTGGAAGAAAAGTTGGTGATGTCGTTGCGTATTGTGGTCAACCAATGGGCTCGTACGCTGAAGAACAAATACTTCCTGCTAATGTTGCAGTCACCGTCCCTCCTTCTATTGACCCTAAGGTTGCAGCGTCTGCCCTGCTTAAGGGGATGACTGCTCAATTCCTAGTTCGGCGCTGCTTTAAGGTTCGTTATTGTTATCTTCTGCTTTCAGTATGAAATATGACACTGCAACGGTATGTGGTACCTATGTTTTGAAAGTGTGTTGCTGTGATTGTACATAGACTTCGTTTGGGTTTTAAGTAACTAACCGTTTTTCATTTGTTTTCCAAGTTGTTTTGCATCCATCTGTTAAGAGATGGCTGAAATATTAGTAATTGCAGGTTGAACCAGGACATACCATTCTTGTCCATGCAGCAGCTGGTGGAGTTGGGTCTCTTTTGTGCCAGTGGGGAAAAGCCCTTGGTGCAACAGTTATTGGAACTGTTTCAACAGAAGAAAAGGCGGCACAGGCAAAGGAGGATGGATGTGACCACGTTATTGTCAGTAAGAAAGAGGACTTTGTTGCTGCCGTCACCACAATAACGTCAGGAGAAGGAGTTGAAGTCGTCTATGATTCTGTTGGAAAAGATACATTCCAGGTAATCTGTGTATCCTCTTCTTCTCCCTTGTTTGTGAACTCTAGTGAATTGCCAGTTCAATCTGGTTTTGTACAAAAGCTTGTCTAGTCTGCCACTGCGTTGAATTAACACTAAGAATGACTTCATTATCCAGGGATCATTAGCATGCTTAAAGACTCGTGGCTACATGGTGAGCTTTGGGCAATCATCGGGGACACCTGATCCTGTTCCGTTGTCTGACCTGGCTGTGAAGTCCCTGTTCTTAACAAGGCCTACACTTTTCCAGTACAACACAACTCGAGATGAGCTCCTCGCATCTGCGGGGGAAGTTTTCGCAAATATTGATGCAGGTGTGCTGCGTGTCCGTGTCAACCACACCTACCCTCTATCAGAAGCAGCTCAGGCTCATTCAGATCTTGAGAGTCGAAAGACATCAGGCTCTGTGGTGTTAATACCCGACGAGTGATGTCAACGATGATATGAAAGACTAATAAGCTGTCAGTGGAGATTAATACTAGAACCCTCCAACTTAAATTATTGTATTCACAGGTTCTTTCGTTTGATAATCAATCATATGTGGATGTTTCGGTATCCGGCCATAATGTGCAGTTTCTTTGAACCTTGATTGTTTGATATTGAAATGACCATTGCAGCAGACAGCACCTTTTGTGACCTCAAAATCAACAGTAACAAAAGAAATCCACATTTTGGTTACAATAAAAAGAATACATAATGTCCCCACAGAACTTCCCAATTATACACGATTGCTAAGGGGACCGGAATTAGCAGGGGTACCGTTTTAGTGATCTGACTATATATGAAACGGTATTCTCTGCTAATACTGGTCCCCCTTTTAGCAATCATGCAATTATAGAGCTGCAGTGCTACCAAATCTTATATCTACCACCGCTGGGACTCTGAAATTTTTCTAAGAAACTCGCAAAATAAAAGAAATTCCAAAGTCAGCTGAAATGGTGGTGAAGGCAATTAGAGTTCATGAATTTGGAGGACCAGAGGTACTAATTTTTAACCTAACAATCTTATTTCATTTTGTAAAGATAGAATCTTTTTATTTGTGTTCTAATCTTAAATTCTGTGAGAATTGAAGTTTCTTTCTGCAACTTTTATATTCATTCTTTAGACTAAATGAACCAAACCCAGTCTTGATTCAATGGTGCTGGTGGTGGTTGGACCTGGATGGACCACCACCAACATTCAGCAACACTATAATTGGGGTTGTTTACTTGATTTCCACTCCCTTTACTTTAGAACAAGAAAAAAAAAAAAAAAAAGAGAAGCAGCTGTCCTGATTAATGAATTAGGTTTATCATGTACATTTGAAAGTTGTTTCTGATAATAGGTGCTAAAATGGGAAGATGTGAAAGTAGGAGACCCAAAAGACGGCGAGATCCGTGTGAGAAACAAGGCTATTGGAGTCAACTTCATCGATGTTTATTTCCGTAAAGGACTTTATTACAAACCTGCTACAATGCCTTTTATTCCTGGTTAGTTACAAGTCTTGTCTAGAAAATGTTAAGAAGATTATGATCTTTAGTGCAAACATTTTCGATAAATTGAGTACTTGATTGATGGAATTGGTCTTTGATGCTTGGATGCTTTAACTTAGGTTGTTCACTTTTCAGGTATGGAAGCAGTTGGGGTGGTAACAGCCGTTGGTCCTGGATTAACTGGAAGAAAAGTTGGTGATATCGTTGCTTATTGCGGTCAACCAATGGGCTCGTACGCTGAAGAGCAAATCCTTCCTGCAAATGTTGCTGTGACTGTCCCTCCTTCTATAGACCCTAAGGTAGCGGCATCTGTCCTACTTAAGGGTATGACTGCTCAAATGCTTGTTCGGCGCTCCTTTATGGTTCGTTATTCTTGTCTTGCTGTTTAGGACTCTGATTCAGCGCAGGTTTTAGTGTAAAATTTGGAAGCTATACATAGAAATACTGTTTGGCACTGATGCAGGTGGAACCAGGACACACCATTCTTGTTCATGCAGCAGCTGGTGGAGTTGGGTCTCTTTTGTGTCAGTGGGGAAAAGCCCTTGGCGCAACAGTTATTGGAACTGTTTCAACAGAAGAGAAGGCTGTACAAGCTAGGGAAGACGGATGCGACCACGTTATTGTCTATAAGAAAGAGGACTTTGTTGCTGCCGTCAAACACAATTACATCAGGTAAAGGAGTTGAAGTCGTCTACGATTCTGTTGGAAAAGATACATTCCAGGGATCACTAACATGTATGAAGACTTGCGGATACATGGTGAGCTACGGGCAATCGTCAGGGGTGATTGAACCTGTTCCAATGTCAGCTCTGGCTGCGAAGTCCTTGTTCTTAACGAGGCCTTCACTTTTCCAGTACGACAATACTCGAGATGACCTTCTCGCAGCTGCAGGGGAAGTTTTCGCAAATGTTGATGCAGGTGTGCTGCGTGTTCGTGTTAACCACTCGTACCCTCTATCAGAAGCAGCGCAGGCTCATTCAGATCTTGAAAATCGAAAGACATCAGGCTCTGTGTTGTTGATACCTGATGACTGATGCGAGGATACTGCAAAGTACTAATAAAGTTGTCGCCGAGGATAAAAAGAAATACAACTCTCCAAATGTTACAGGCGACATAAGATGTTAGAAGTTTTAAGGCTTGGCTCAAAACCTAAGTAACAAAAGATTTCTCTCATTTTGGAAAGGGAAAATTACAGAGTACTGCTGCCCCAAATAAAAAAATCATTTATGCTACAAAATCTATCAAAACAAGTCCTGAGGGAAGAGGAAGGCGAAAATTACATTCTTAAACTGACTTGTAACTGTGACAGAACTCTACTTCGAGAAAAAAATCCGACTTAATATTTACTTCTGTAGCTTCAAACTCTCCAAAACATGTCTGCATTAGTAAACAGCCCATTAAAAGACAGCTATAGAGATCCAAGTTCCTGTCCTTCCATATTTTCCTCTGCAATTACATTTGTATACTCATGTCAGGCGATTGTACAGAAGATTGTCACCTTCTAGTAGACCTGCTTCTTCTTTCTCTTCTCAACGGGATCGATGCCAAGCCTCTGCTGATAATCTTCTCGGCACTAGGTTGCTCCTCCTCATTGTCTTCGTCGGATCTCCATCTAGACCCACCATTCTGTTTTAAATCCTCAAACAAAGAATTTTTCTTTGCTTGGCTGCTGATAAAATTCAATATGGAAACCCAATTTAAAATCAAAACATATTTTCTGGGTGAAAAATCTAAAAAACTGAAATACACGAATGCTAATTTTACCTCCAAGTGAAATCCATCGACTCATCTCTTGCAGCTGACATCCATGGCCTCTCTGAAGAGACCCGCTTACCAGATCCAGATGTGGTTGAACTCGAATTTTGAAGTGTGTCTTTTAAAAACCCATGGTTATTGATGGGTGTGCTGATCTGAGGCTCTGGTATTGCGTGGAGATATGAAGGACGTGTGTATTCGACTAGATTTATCATGGAACTCGGTGCCCACCTCGATGAGATGTTATCTACTTGATCATCTTGAGGATAGTCATTGTAAAGTACGCTTGATGAACTTCTATTCGCTTCTTTAAGCGGTGTACTGCTACCAGGAGTAAGATAATTAGTTCCTGGGGTTGAGATGTCATCCAGTTTGAAGGTTGACCTGACTCCGCTTAGATACTTGACTTCTCTGCTTGCAGAGGCATGCTTTGAGAACAGATTGCTCTTGGTGTGGGGAGTAGACGAACCTCCAACAGGGTTAAGGAACCTCCCTTGGACAATAGATGGAGAACGGTAGTTGCTAAGGTCGTCAATGTGAGAATTGCTTATAGACCCACTAGGTTTAGCCGGAGTATCAAATGCTGAACCTTTCTTAGCGGAACTCAGCCCTAGCAGAACAGACGAGTCACTAGGAAAGGGATGCACTAAACTGGAATTTGGTGGTTGCGCCTCAGACATATCAGATTTGGACTCATCTTCCATCGAAGAAGAAGAAACCCCAAAATCAGGAAAATTCCCTGACTTGACTTGTTGTTGTTGCACATCAGGTAGTAGATCGATGCATTTATCCTGCAACACAATAACCCTAGCATTAAAACACCTACAAGTTATATTCCATTAATTCAACACAAGCGCAAACTGAATGTCAACTGCGATATGCTGGTACTGCAGTTATGAACTTGTTTCAATTGAAGTATTAAACAAACTTATGATGCACATACATGGACAGTAGTGCTGAACCTATGACTAGCCTCAAGATCATGTATGTTTTGCAATAACTATTTTGTAACGAAATTTTTTTACAAGAAAGAGGTAGCACTTACAACCAATCCGGCCCTCCACTGACTTATTGACCTTATTTTGGACACAGCTTCATCACCATTACAAGCCTTGGAGATTATGTCCTGCTCTAGGCTCTGAAGTTTCTGATCGACTTGGTATGCTTCTATATATCTGAAGCGCTGAAACACGAAACAAAAGAAATCTGAGGTGAAGTCATTTTCTTGACCCAAAGCATGTTCTCCACTGAAAGTGCGCTAATGTATGGTACAATTGGATTAAATTATAAAATTAAATTTATCTTTCTAGGTAATAGGATATAGTCATACCTGAAGATAATACACAACAAGAAGGCTACCAGAAGAGGATTCCGGATATTCAGTAGCGTACTCAAGGAGACACTTGTGAATACATTTCTCCTCGTCGGAATTCCATGGCAACTCTATCATTTTATCTATCAAATTTCTCCGAATACACAGGCAACAGATTTCAGTAACCAAAGAATCCATTTGGTCCAACCAAGTGTCTTCTTTGACTTTTACGTCATTTAGAAGGGCCTGGCTGGAAGTTCCACGCTTAATTTTATCTTCCTTCACCCTCAGGCAGTGTGTCCTCTGATACATAAATGCTTCTGTCAGCAGCCCACACTCGACTCTAACTCTAACAGCAATCACTGCCTCCCGAAGAGAAACCAGTTGAGCACCACCATCACGACCAGACCACCGTAGAACCATCAAAGCACCATCAGGGTTCTGTCTCTCTAACATGACTTGTGCAATCTTTGGATGCGTATTTGGGCCTGCAATTTCAGGGAGAAGTTTGTATGCTTCCTGAAAGGGTTTCAAGGACAATACAATATTCAACAATCATATTTACAATGGAATAACTAAAACCTTCACATCAAGATTACAAGCATGGTACTCATCTTCTTCTCTATTTTTTTCTTTTCAGAAAACAGTGGAGCTTTTGACGCAAGAGCATCCTACCCTTACAGGCTAAAGTCTGATTAGGTTTACTGGATCCCTGGAGTCCAGGGCTATTAAACGAGGGATTAATTTGGCTCTTCCCATCAGCCTCGGGTTTGGTAGAGATTTTCTGGTCTCTATTCATAAAGTGGTAACAGAACAATGCTTGAGTTTAAGATTTCTTGGTGGTAAAGCACGATGCAGGAACATCCTACCTATTGTTATTATCATATGCTCGTATAATAATGTTGGAAAACAAACAGTAAAATTAACACAGAATGTTACCTGTAGTGCCTGATCTGTGTTGTCATCTAGTAAATAGAATGTCAAAGACTCGAGCATCAAATCCCTGGTTATACCAAATGAAGCTGCAAAATCCTCTACTATTTCTCGCCATTCTTCATCAGGCTTCGTCCAATGCCTATCAAACAAGTAGTACAAAAACTGCACCAAAATTAAGGAAAAGAAGAAGAAAGATTTATCAAGTTGGAATAACTATTTTCAATGTAGAAAACATATAGCATGTAAGGATACAATTGCTCGCTTTGCAACAACCACATTAGAGCTTCCACATAAAAAGAGAACATCTGCCGCATCTCTTAAAGTTTCAAATGGATAACATCCTTCAAACCCCTCTATATTAGACCTAATAAATGACGATGAACCCCCATTCTTCACCAATGATAGAACTTCCAGCTCCTTACTCATTCCCCTACTCAATTCTTGTTCTATCTCTAGATTTGATAATGCATCTTCTATGAAAAGTGTAGCAGAATCCTGTTTGGCATATTCAGCAGAATTGCTTTTAAACTCAGGCCACGCTCGAGTAATTGCAGCAGACTTCCTATCACGGAAGCGTGAACGCCATGAACTGTAATTAATATGTCGTGACCTAACATTTTCCAAAAACCGAAGCTTTATCGACCACTTCATAATCTCTAAATGCTGAAAAACAGAAACAGTCAGTAAAGCTGAAGGAATGCTCAATGATAAGTATTGAAAGACTGAAACTATCTCTTATGAACTCATACAGTCTTCTAATAAGATGGGAGTATATAAACCTGTTTAGCCTTTAATACATTCTCTTGAAGGTTGTGCAAGTCTTGTTGGGCATAAAGGGTTCCCTTTATCGAAGACTCCAAAACCTCAATTACATTGGAAATACCAGTAAGCTGCGATAAAAACTTTGAAAGTAGTGGCAACTTTGTTTCCATTTCTTCTACTTTTAGAGTATCTATAAAAGATGTTAAGGCATGGCCTATCAAATTATCTAAAAAATGCTCAAAGATACCTCGAAGACTTAAAGAGTAAGGTACTCCTGCAAGATTATAGTAACAAGGATACAAATCGCCTGAAGATTACTGATAATATTTCCAAAGGTCCGCTTGCACCAATCCTTGACAGCAACTTCATCCACAAGGAAAGCAATGACAGGATCACTGGAAACAGCACTTTCATCCATACAAACATCTGTAACATCTGTTGACTTTAGTTAAGGTAAAAATGAGTGTAAACCTGTGCAAGCATTCAGAAATGAAAAGGCAGAAGACATGTTTTCATAGAACTGTGGCATAAGGATTTAACGAAATGAGACTTATTAAAGCTATCTAGTGTGGCCTGCAACTTCATATATTTTCCCTCCCTGTCTAGATCTGCAAATATTCTGAACCATAGAAGACTCTACAAATCCTTAAACCCCCAAAACAAGAAAATGAACACAAGAATGCATAAAAGGATACAATGGCAAATCAAAGACACCAGGTTATTTTCCATTGCAACATCGAAGAGGCAATAAAGACGTTGGACATCAGTAGTTAACTCCCTCTCCCCGCCTTCTTTCTCTTGAAATCTGTCATCAAATCTTTTTGAGATAAGACCAGCTTCAATACACTCATAAAAAAGACGAACACGGAGAAGGTTGTCTGTCTTCGGTATTGATGTTCTACAAATGGGGCAGACGTCACATCGTTGACTACACTCGTAGCATAACGAGGCATGACCACATGAATTTAAAACATGCCGCACAAAGCGTCCACAACTCCTCAAATCTCTGGTTGCCCGGCATCGCTCAACTTTTGCTTCGTTAGACAACTCTATAAGATCAATTGTCGCCAAGTGTTCCAACGCTTCCTGAAAAACAAAAACCACAACTAGGATAATGTTTTTGTATTTTGAAGAGAGTTTTAAATCACAACTATGTGAACACAATGAAGTCTTGTCACTAAAACATACATCCCGTCCTCAGCCCTAGCCAACAGCTCCTCACACGAAATATATGCCTTCTAAATTATCATGAAATCCCCAAAACACAATCATATATCGATAGAAGATTCATGCCCAAAATTTTAGACGGGTATCCCAGTAATCTAAGATCAGTCAATATCTGAACACAGAACAGCCTCATTCTCCCTAATTACCTTGGATTTTACTCCCTCGAACTCGTAATAACTCTAACTCAACATCACCAACTACTGAACAAACAAATTTCACTATGTAATAAATTTCAACTTAACCAAGCCCCAAAGTTCAAATTCAACTTATGAAAACCCAAATCCCTAAATTCCAAACCTAATCAGTAACCAAAAAACATAAATACACACACATTAAACAATTCCAGAATCAATCAATAACTCAAGTAAAAAGAAATGAGTGAACTAATTACCTAGGGTTTTTACTCCCCCAAACTCCTAACCACTCCCCTAATCAATCAGAGAAACCAAAAACTTAAAATACACACACATTAAACAATTTCATCATCAATCAAGAACCCAAAAACATCAAAATAGAGTGAAGTAATTACAGTTTGAGTACTAATTATTGAAATACTAAAAACGAAGAATGTAAATCTGGAAACAACAAGCTAACCTGAACAGGTCTGGAGCTGTAATCAGGTTGAACAAGAGGAGGTATCTTGAACGAAGAGAGTCTAGATGGTGATGGACTTCCACCACCTCCAACTCCATTAGTGGTGGAATCTAGGGTTCTCTCCATCTCTGATGGAGTGAGAGAGTTTAAGGGGGTTTTGAGAGCGGGAGGAGAAAGGTTTTAGTCTAGTCTAGGTTTTGTTTTGATGAGACGGAAACAAAAAAGACGAAGAAAGAGAGCCGGACGGGGTTGGTTTGTAAATAGTAAGTCTTTCAGGGGTATTAATAACGAAGAATGTTGGATATTTCCACCCCAGGAGATGCTGTTTTATTTAGTTGAATATTACACCCGTTTATGCTTACACCTTGGTTACACTAGTCAAATGAAGTGCAGTCAAATGAATTTATAAAATTGACATAAGAACAGTAATAGATTGTTACTAAGAGCTAGCACTATGGAGGGGTTCATCCCCTCACTATCCCTCAAAAATCCAAAAACTCATGTGATATTGTCTCCCATATCCCTACTCATGTAGGGATATACACCTCCTTCCCTACTAGGCTGAACAGATCTGTTCACTCGTGTAGGGAACGGAGATCACATGGGTACTCAGTACCCGTATTATTTTACGCTTTACAAGTATTGAGTACGCGTAAAGTCGTTGATACGGTTACTCAATACGCGTAGCGTTTTGTACGGGTACTGAGTTTCCGTTTCGTAAATAATATTTGTTTGACCTTTTTTTGTTTACACCTCTCCCACACCCGATCCTAACCATCCATCATTAATAACGGCTATATGTTGTAGACCATCGGATCCCAACAGCTATTTTTTTCAAAATCCCCTATAAATACCACTCTAATTCTCTACTCAAACCACACCAAATCAATTTATTCTTCCTACATCAATTGATTTCTTCACTAAAATCTTTCCAATTTTATTCTTGTATAAGTCATATTTTTAAATTTTGTTTTCCTCATCAATGGCAGAGACTCAAAGCCAAAAAAGAAAACACAGAACGAGATTTACTGTTTTGGAAGATCATCATCTTATTACTCTGTACCTTGTTGTTGGTTATAACAATTATGTAGATAAGGAAGAGTTTTGGGTGGTGTTTTTTAATAAATTTGTCGAAGATTGTGGTGGAAATCGATACGACCGTACTTCAAAAAGAATTCGTAATCGGTTTAGCAAAATCAAGAGCGAAGTGGATATCTTTTCTGGTTGTGTTGCACGAGCCATAGTAGCTAATCCAGGCATTGACTCAATTAACCGGGTATGTTATTTAAAAATGTTTATCATAGTTTTTGTATATGTTTTTTGTAAACTATATAATTTACGCGTATCTTATTTATGGTTTGTTTACATTGATGTATATCATAATTGCGAAAAGCTTACATATTGACATATACAGAAAAGCTTTTGAACGATATGTTGAGTATGAGATGCTTAAAGATGTTCCAATTGTACAAGTCGGTGTAACTAAAGATATGGAACAAGATTTTAATCCTCCGTCATCTCAAATGAATGCAAATTTCTCTAATATGTTTAATTCTCCACCCTCTATTTTCCAAAATCCACCTTCAAGCCAATTCGTCGAGAATCCATTTGAAAATCCTTTTCAAAATAATATCCCTACCGGTATCCCTTATGCATCAGGATCTACCCTTAGTATGAGCCCGATGACTATACCTGGAACATCGTCTGGTGGATTTACAGGATATAAACGCATATCCAGAGCAGGGAAAAAAGCATAAATTCAAAAAAAAAATGGTTAGGAAAAATAAACCCGGCACACCATCCTCGCAAGATTCTCAGATGAGAGACACGGGCACTAAACTTGTTGATTATCTAAAAGAGTCCCGATTGATTGTCCCACCTCGTCAGCTACAATAAATCCAAATTATGGAAAGGTTGTTAGAGACAACTCAACAACAAATTCAGGCTACTCAAATGAAAGAAGAAATGGAAATAATGCAATTGGATATCGAGAAGATGACTCCAAAGGCAAGAAATTACTTTGAATATCAACAGAATGCCATCCTGGCTAAGTAGATGCAGAGTCAACAATATAATCCGTTCAATTTTTAATAGCTTAGCTTAATCGTTATTACCTTATAAGTAATATCGTATTTAGTTCCTGGTAATCCGTTCAATTTGTAATAGATTAGTTAATTTTTTTTAAGTAAGGTTGTATTTCATTTCCTATAGTGTAGTTTAGTTTTTCTCGGTTACAATTATTTATGTATTTCTAATTATGATAATTTGAATCAAATTTTGTTATTCCAACGGATCCTTAGTAACGGATTTTTTGTTTGACCCTTATGTTGTTTACACCTCTCTCACACCCTATCCTAACCATCCATCTTTAATAACGGATCTATTTTCTACACCGTCGGATCCCAACGGCCATTTTTTCAAAATCCTCTATAAAATACCACTATAATTCTCTACTCAAACCACACCAAATCAATTTTTTCTTCCTACATCAATTGATTTCTTCACCCCAAATCTTTCCTATTTTATTCTTGTTTAAGTAATATCTATAAATTTAGTTTTGTTATTCAATGGCTGAGACTCAAAGGAAAAACAGGAAACACGGATCGAGATTCAATGTTTTGGAAGATCATCACATTATTACTGAGTACCTTGCTATTGGTTATAGCAATTATGTAGATAAGGAAGAGTTTTGGGATGTGGTTTTTGAAAAATTTGTCGAAGCTTGTGGTGGAAATCGAAACAACCGTACTTCAAAAACCGTTCATAATCGACACAATGCCATAATGGCCAGGCAGATACAGAGGCAACAAGATAATCCTTTAAAATTTTAATAGCTTGTCTTAATTTATTTATTTTTTTAAAGTAAGGTGGTTTTTAATTTCTGGTAATCCATTGTATTTGTAATAGATTAGTTTAATTGTTTTATTAGTAAGTCCGTATTTCAGATAAGGTAATGTATTTTAGTTTTTCTCGGTAACAATTATCTATGTATTTCTAATTACGATAATTTGAATAAAATTTGTTATTCCAACGAATCTATGGTAACGGGTAATTTCCAATGGCTACTTTCCAACGACTACTTTCAATGCCTATTATAAATTGTCATAATCTTCGAGAACAAAAACAATCCAAAATTGTACGCATATCCTCAGTGTCTATTTTTTTTTTTGGTTTTTGAAAATAAAATGGTAATGGTTGGTTATACCGTAGAGGAAGATGTTTCAATCACCATAGCGTTTGTTAATGCTTGTAATCTGCCTATTAAAGAAACTCAGTACCTCTCCGTGCATGAACAATGGGCGTTGGTGTTCGACGGCTTTGTACAAGCGTTTGGAAACGTTAATAACCAAACAACATGACAAGTTCAACATCGGATTTCTCGAATTGATATAGTGGTTCGCAAGTACGTTGCAATTCAAAAAAGGATTCATGGCTACGCCCCACAACATATGACAGTTGCGATTACTGTAAGTCATCATAAATTGTTATCATATTTGAAATGTTGTTTGCTTATACACCCTAACCTATTTCCTTGTGTTTGTTTTGTGTAGGAGGAAATGGACAAATTTGTGTACCAACTAGATACTCGTACAGAATTTACATATTTTGAGTGCTACTTAATCTTTAAAGCTAACCTGGGTAACATGGATTATTACAATCCGGAAATGAATGTCGGCGGTCCTCCATAGGTTTAAAGGCTTACTCCACGTGTTAAGTGCAACCGGGATTAGTAAAAATAGTAACCTACGCTTTTATTCAATAATTGTAATGTACTGTTATAAAGATTCTTTTCATACAGCTATATCACAACGGCTATTTTTGACGGATATTATAAATTGTGTTAAACTTATCTTAATTTAAATCTAGAACATTAAATCATATATGGATTAACAGAAGACTTAAAGATAAAAGATAACATAAATATAAGATAAATCATTCAAATACAATAATTCTTCCGGATTGTTGTTCCGAAGACTTGATTAACATTTGATGCTTAAACACACACACAAAAAAAGTAAATTACATGAATATAATATAAAACATTCAAATTCAATCAATCTTCCGGATTGTTGTTCCAAAGACTTGATTAACATCTGATGCTGAAACACACACACAAAAACCGAAAATTACATAAATATAAGATAGAACATTCAAATTCAATCGATCTTCAGGATTGTTATTCCGAAGACTTGATTGACATCTGATGCTAAAACCTGTAGGAGATATAGCTATATTTCTTATGGATTATAGGTATCGTAAACTGCTTTTAATAGCTGATAACATTCATCATGGGGAAAATTGTCGCATGTCTGGTTAAGATAGCCTAAACGAGAAGCACTTATCTGAAATTTATAAATAAAAATTAGCTTAAGTATATTTATTTACTTAAAAGTAAAAGAAATCTGTAAAACTAATTTACCCTTAGTTCATATGACATTCCAGGATTGCGTATGTTAACATCGGCATGAATAGTGACAAAAGTTATGATCCCCTTGTTCATCTTGCTCCACCTAGCTCTAAGACCCCCCTTGTCTCTGGCGTTTGCATTTCCGGATATGTTATCAAAAAATTCAAAAACATTCTTCCAGAATTGGTTGCATGACGCCTGAACTACGTTAAGAATTTTGTTGGTTGCTTCAATCCATGCTTGTGTAAGAGAAACATCTTCTTCTTTGCTGAATCTTACCATTTTTATAAAACTGAGGTATGATAGATAGTTGGGATAGGTTAACTTTCGAGAGTGATTTGATATATATAGAGATATGATGAGAGGAATTAGAATTCAAAAAAAAAAAAGACGTTATACAATAAATATTATCATTGAAAAATATGGAACAACGTTAGGAAAGTCTAAAGTAGCCGTTATACAGTGAAATAAAACATATCTGTTAAGAAGTTTAAATACTATCCCCTTTTACATATCAAACCATGGAAAATTTCCACTCCCCTGATGTTGGTACGTGGTTGTACTTTGGTTGAATGGGTCGTATGGATTGTGATCTACGTAAGGTTCTTCTTGACTATTTAGAACAAAATAACTCGTTGACGGTCCCGAATCCCGAGACTGACCTTGGCTAGCTAGATGACTCATAGGGAAATGGGGCTTCATATGGTTTCACAAATCTCACACGGTGTGCTTCACCGTATTTGATTTGGTGTTGCATCTCCGTTGTTTAGTCGTAAAAACATTGACGTGTAGCCTTATATTTTTGTTCCATAACCACATATGTGTCGCGCCACATCTCATGTAAACAACAAGTAAGGACGTGAGTATAATTCTTTTTTACAAGTAAAATATATTAGAATTAAAGGTTATATTATACTCACAGGTGTACCCAGGCTGACATTATAGTTGGATTTATGAAGCATTCCCAAATGCTCCATTCCAACTGATATCTCAGACGCCTGAAAGTCAGGGCCACATATTTTAGATGTCGTTTCGCTTGGTGGATATGGGAAGAGATGACGGTCGACGGGCACCAACTCTTGTGTGTATGTGCTTTGTCGTTGCGGGGCTGGTCGGCGTACATACGCATCGTTATCTTGGGTGCCATACAAATCCCGGTTTCCTTAATGTACAATTATACCCCTATACTTCCCTACTGACCTCTACTTCCACCAAAACTTCTACTGTTGATCGGATACTTCATCAAAATACGGCGATTAAGATTCTGGTCGGTGTACAAATATGCATTGTTGATGTCTACTATTGAATTAGGAGGGTTGCATGGTATTACAGTCAATCCAAGAATTTGTTTGAGACATCGTTCGCCCAGGTACAAGACACTGTGACCAAATGGATCGTAAAAAACCCTACATGTTAAAAAGATTCGTTTAGACGCTTCCACCTCGGGTTTAGTTCTCCATTCACTCTCCTCCCATGGAGACCAGTATACGGAATCGAATGCAAATTTATCAATTTGGTTACGCACATTAGTCACAGAATGGGCACCTGAATCTCTATGACCGCCTCTTTTCTTTTCTCTTTGGGATCCATCGTATAACCTACCAGCTGGCCACTGATCCATATTTTCATTTCAGACTTTGTATAGGGAAATAGACATCGGAAATAAGCCCAAAACCAAGGATACAAAATTAAACGTTATTATTAACAACTATAAATAATATAATGTTAACAAAAATAAATAAAAAGGAAAGTAAGATTACGAGAGGGTACGGATTGTTACCATCAAAGGAAACGAGAAGAACTGCAATTCAGGAGCGTTGCTCGTGACTCCGGTACTCAGGCCCCTTAACATATAGGCATACACTGCCGAACCCCAATCATAATGCCTCAACACACTTAAATCCCTCATTATACGAAGCCATTTAACCTCAACAACACTGTTCTTATTTGGGAAAAGGACATTCCCAATGAACCAAATCAAAAACCATCTTGCCATTTTCTCCTGAATTAATACATCATTCTCTAGGCCGAGTCTATGTTCAAGAAACGCTTTAATTAAAATCTTCCTGATCCCCTTGCATCTATCCACAAGTTGCAGTCTTAAGGGGACTATTTCTTCATCTCTAATAACTTCTTTTACTCCAATAACGACAACGTCGTTTTCGCCTTTTTTTTTTCTCTAGTAGTAGATTTTGCCTCAAGATATGGGAGCAAACAGTCTATGGTATGGGAGCAATTTCATGTATTTTTTCCATACTAATTGAATCCAATGATATGAGATTTCCTCGACCGATTGGAATTCCGGTAATTTGAGTGAAGTCTAATAGGGTAAACCCTATTTCAAAACTAGGGAAGTGAAATGTATTGGTGGTATGCCACCACCTTTCAAATATACCAGTAGTAAGGCAGTTGTCTTTTAGTTTTGGATATTTTACTTTGAAAAGTGAACCGAACCCACAGTTGTCTACAATCTGTCTAGCGGTAGGAAACTTAGAAATTGAGGTATACATATCATGAATTTGACTTATACTACTGCGATGTCTCAATGAATTTAGCCTAGCCTCAGACATATCAAGGATTTTCAATTTATGATCACTATGTTCTGTTGAAGAAACCAACAATATTTCTTCCATAATTCCTTGAAAATCAACCATGTCCATCTACGACACACATGTACACAAAAATCATCACAAAACAATCATAAATCATGTATTTTACATATTCAAACATACAATGGATGTAATTTACAAGACCAACAACAAAAATTAGCCACATTGTCTACTTAATTACCAAAATCATAAATCATCAAAAACAATACCATATCCATATTCATGGATATCATTCTAAAATACCAAATCATTCATCAATTTGCCACCAATGTGTCATATACATAATACATACGCTCTTAATCCTACAATCCCAAATCATCAATTACACTACCTTATACATATCAAAAATCATTCATACACAACACCCAATTTCAAAAAATCAACAAAATATCAATAACTCAATCAAAAACGTCCCACACTATCAAACAACATTCAAACAAAATAATAATCAACCAAACATCTCAAATTTCATCTAAATCAAACTCAAATAAATTTTAAAACCCTAACATTCTAATCACCAACCTTAGATGTTTTTGTGGAGAAAATTTGAAATTGATTGAAGGATTACCATCACCTTCGCGTTACCATCAAACCCTCTTGATCTTAGCAATTTAATCGACTGAAATTAACCGGATAATCGAATGGGGGTAAGGGGTTTTGATAAGAAGGGTTTTAGTGAAGAAGAAGAAATGGGCGACAGGAACGAGTTCTGTGAACTTAAACCTATGAAACGCATACTGAGTACCCGTATTTAATCAAGTCTATGAGTTGACTTATACGCATACTGAGTGCCCGTTTTCCACTATTCATACAAGTACCGAGTACCCGTTTCGTGTAGGGAAGGGGTGGGAGGGAACCATAGCAAGCTTGCCTTTCATGTGCCATCCCTTCCCTACATTTGAGGGATATGGAAGGGATAGCTAGCACCATAGTGCTATCTCTAAGATGAAGAATTTCATACTAACATAATAAGAAGAATTAAAAGCACTAAGATGAATTGGTACATGTATCGACATTGATTACAATACAAAATTAACATAGATTTACACAATTTATCTTATTAAGAGTGAATTTTTGCATTCTTCAATGCAAGTCACACCATCTCTCTTATTTTTTTAATTGGTTTTGCACTTTCCCAATGTAAGGATTCTAGTAACAAAGAACTTTCAGACATCCTTTGCGGCTCCCGTATTTTAAATACTAACGGGAATAGGCCAGGATACTAAATTATTGAGAACTCATGTGGATCATCTTTGTAATGCTCAAGCACTTCTTCGAAAAGTCATTTGTGTTGTGAGGGTCTGTTAATTGCACCATTGTACACAGCTGTACAACCAGACAAAACCAAATCAAAAGGAATTCAAAGCATGCACCAGACAGATAACAGAAACACAGAAAAATAAAATCAAAAATTAAGGAGATATGTCACATGCCTGCAAGCCACATTAGAATAAGACTGAAATTCAGTGACATGACACAATTCTTATCTGTGGTATCTTCTTTTAGTCCCCTCTTTATCCTTCATACTATATGATAAGTAAAGGGGGGGAAAAGAGGCAAATTTAGAAAAAGTATATATGGAAGAGCATCAAGCAGAAATTGTGTGAATTATAGTTTCTAGCTAGGAATTGACAGGAAACTTGTAAAAGTAGCTATAATTCCTATCTCGGTTTCGACTGAAGTTCACTACTTACAAAAAGATAACGAATACAAATCATAGTGAACGAAGTACATACAACAAATGGGAATCGTTGTTAGAGGGATGATTCTCATATTTGATCAGGTAGTAGTTCGAGTCTCGAATTGCGTTTTTTGACTATATGCATAACATAAATAATTAAGAGACAAATATTTTTGTAGTTATAGGAAATCCCCACAACTAACACCCCTTAATAATTTCTATAGATCTAAACATATTAAACATGAAAATGAAAATGAAATGCTAAAAATATAAATTGGACACAAGGATTTTTTACATGGTTCGATCAATGTGATCTACATCCATGGTTCTTCACTATGAGTATTGAAATTACATGAGTATTACACTAGGAATCTCCATTAATGGGTTTCTAGTAGACCTTTAAATATAGTTTTGTGATGGTGGAAGAAGATGAGAATACAAAAGATAAGTTGACCTCCCCTTCTCTCTCCTACCTTTCTTTTTATATATATGTTTACATAGTGGATGATAACTAATATGTAGTGGAGTACAGCTAATAAACCCCTTTATTTCGGATATTGAAGCGCGGCTCTATTGATATTGGAGCACGACTCTATTGATAATGGAGCGCGACTCTGTTGTTTTAATGACGCGCACCAAGGAAATGAATAAATGACGCGCACTCTTGAAATGTATAAATGACGCGCAACCTTGATATTTCCTAGCTCTCTTAATGTTGACGTGCACTCTTATTGGTCGAGCGATATTTTGCCCCTACATTTTGCCTATTTTTTCTTGAATATTGCTTGAAGAGCGATCTTTAAGGAAAAATCCTCCTTGTTGTAGTTGTTGGAGCTAGACGATTAAAGTAGTCTTTGATCTTTGTTGATGAATAAATGAAGGAAAGAATACTAAACTTAAAAGTACGTACTTTCCTCTATTCTTTTGTGAAGTTCCGAAACTTGTTGTTCTTAATCACAAATTCTTGATGGGAGGATTCTTTTTCGATTTTGCTTTTGCGTATTTGGTGTTGGAGTGGTTGAGATGGTCTTGTATTTTTGTCAGAATTATATTGTTTGGGTTTCAGGGTCGATTTTGAATGTTGAACAACTTGAAGCTTTAACGGGCTTGGTGCTTTGGAGATTTTGTTGAGCTTGAGTGTGTTTGGTCTTGTAGAGATGATGCTTCGTGGATTGTTGATGTTGGAGGTGTAATGAATTGCTGTGTGTGGTTTCTATGGGATAACTTCTATTTCGCATACTCCATTGTTGTTGAGGATTCTTGTTGTTCATGAGTAAGCATCTTCTTTGGAAATGATCCTAACCGAGAAGGTAAAGAACATAAAATGTTTTCTTGGTAGTCCATACTTTGCCTCTGTTCTTTATCTATGAGGGGAGGATCTTTGAGAAATCATTGGATGAGCGAGTTGTTTCTTCAAGTCTTTCTTCTTTGTTAGCTTTGATTCTGACAATTGGTGTTGATTATTTTCTTCTCCAATTTCCAATTTCTTCATTTGTGTACGATGTTGACTCCAAGTGTTGGTTTGAGCTTTTCTGCTTTCAGGTTGATTCCAATCCCTTCATTATTATCTTTCCTTTGCCTCATCTTCCTACATGGTATTGATTCCTTTGTGCTTTATCATGCGATATTATTCCATGTTTATAAAAATTTGGAAAATTTTTGTGCGATTATAACGCATATGTGATGGTTATGCCATGAAATGCATATGCAATGCTTATGCGATGAGAATGTGATGCTTACATGATGATAATTCTTATCCATTGTTGATTGACTGGAATGTATAGCTAATGTTTATGTTACTTAGCTCATTTTTCTGCGCTAATATTGATATTACTTCCCTTCTTCATTGCTTTGGCTTTGGCTTTAGTATTTGCGTTCCTCCTTACGCACTTATTGTTCCTCGCATGCTCATGTGCTTGTGTTTCATCTTTCTCACCATTGTTATTTGTCCATCTTTAGTTCATTGTATCACATTGTATTACTGCCTCTCTTCCTTATTCCTTCACTATTAGTATCGCATTAATAATAATATAATCACAATATATAGGTCTTTGTGTTTCTTGTGTGGTCCTATTATACCTAGGAACAATGAAAAGTATCTACGAAAAAAGAAATGACTAATTATAAAGCGACTCAACTGAAAAGAATCATGCAAAACACAATCTTAGAAAGCTATTCATGTATTATGTATGACAAAATATGAGTACACAAGTACCTAATCTTAAGATTACAAATAACCATCAAATGTTTAAAACATGTTAATTCACCGACATATCTAATTTCAACCGTCGTGGTATTGCTATACATAAGGTCTAGCATGGCAGGAAGATAATAATAGCATAGTTACAATTAAAATTAGTGAGAACATAACTGAAACCTTGATGCTCTAGGAATTCACTAAGTGCAAATAAACCCAACACTCAAGGAAAAGTATAGCATAAATTCATTGGATGTAGAAATAAATCTCTGCACCTGTCAGAACTATAACTAGCATAACTGCAAACACAATGCTCTCCCATCATACCACCCTTCTTTGGGACCCTAGAAATTTAAAATTAAATAGGTAAGAACATGATTGAGAAACAAAGATAAATATATCATTACCATTTTACAAAGGAATTCATTCACATGCATTTAAATTGAAATTTATATGAATTCCGCATAACATAACTCTGGAGAGCGTATTAAACCAGCATAGATTGTTGTTAACAAATAGAAATAAGGATAACCACTTATTTTTATACGAGTGTAAACACGCGTTACAACACAAATTGAACAACTACTACCCATGTAAATGTATCTTTCTGAAGTTAAATAAAACATTGAGTCAGGACCCAAGCCAAATATTAATCATGAACAAAAATGTGCAGGAAGAGCAACAAGAGCAACCCATGGAGGTGAAACAATCGCTTCCTATAAATTAAACATGGTAACAAATCCTCACCTGGATGTAAATTTGTTTAATCCATCATCCTTCATCAAATCCTCACCTGCTCAAATTGTAAAACTTTGCTTTGTACAAATTAAACATGACCACAAATAGAATCACAATCAAAAACTTAAAACCAAGATTTGTAAAATCTGCTCAATCGATCATAATTCATCAAATCTTCACCTGCTCAGATTGTAAAACTTTGTCAAATACACCTTTAGTTTTTTGTTGGTTCCTGCAATTCCGCACCAAATTCGGCTAAAGTTGATGGGGCTGCGAAATTTCTTTCCCATGTCTTTAAATCCTACATCTAATATAATAAACATCAAACACCTTGATGATTATCTAATCAATATAATACCAACACCCTTACACATAAAACAAATATCAAATTAAATAACGGCAGTACAACAAAATTTATCATCAATTACCTTGCTTGAAATCACAAGATTATGGCCAAACAAACCTACATACAAATTATAAACTGCAAAATCCATCAACACAAAATTAAATTCTGCAAACACTGCCAACGAATCAGGTATTAAGAAAAACCAAACCTGAACTAGTTATGCTCAACATACAATTTCTCAACCAGCTTCTTGTCCCTTCTCTCCATATCCACATCCTACATATGATTACCGTTAAACATCATCTGCTGCAAAATTAACATAACCAATAAAGTATAAGTAGTCATAAGAAGAAAATCTAAGAAAATTAGGGTTTTTATTTTGTATTTCTTACCCTGCCATTTGTAAATGTAATACAGTAAAAACTCCATATATTAATAAACTCTATATATTAATAAAAAATCATAGTCTCAACTTGGGCCAGTTATGAATAGTAATAACCTCCATATTTTAATATTAATATATTTTTGTAGTCCCGTCTGTTGATGGTGGTTTTTAGTTTAGGATTAAAATCGTAAAACACTAAACCCTAGCAGACAGTGATATCACAACATTTAAAGCAACAAGCATTTACTAGGCACATTTACTGAAAACTTTAATGTGTCTCTAAAATAATTACCGGGGAATATTTTTACAATTAGGGTTACGACAAGCCAAACCCTAATTTCCAAGTATGCCAATGGAAAATAATGCCAGCCACACCAACCGCTCCAAGGCATGCCAACTATGCTAGCCGCACCTCTGTGCCAATGTCAAATCATGCCATCCACACCAACCGCGCCAAAGCATGCCAACCATGCTAGCCGCACCTCTGTTCCAATGGCAAATAATGCCAGCCACACCAACCGCACCAAGGCATGTCGACCATGCTAGCCGTACCTATGTGCCACTGGAAAATCATGCCAGCTACACCAACCGCGCCAAGGCATGCCAATCATGCTATCCGCACCTCTGTGCCAATGGAAAATCATGCCAGCCACACCAACCGTGCCAAGGCATGCCAATCATGCTAGCCGCACCTCTGTACCAATGGAAAATCATGTCAACCACACCAACCGCGCCAAAGCATGCCAACCATGCTAGCCACACCTCTGTGCCAATGGAAAATCATGCCATCCACACCAACCGCGCCAAAGTATGCCAACCATGCTAGACGCACCTCTGTGCCAATGGAAAATCATGCCAGCCACACCAACCGCGCCAAAGTATGCCAACCATGATAGACGCACCTCTGTGCCAATGGAAAATCATGCCAGCCACACCGACTGCGCCATTCCAAACACATCTCGCCATGACCCCTCTAGCCGCGCCACCCTGTTGGCCCTCACTACGCGGCTACCAAAACGAAGGCGTGCAACAATCAACGGTTGACCTTCAATACCAGGAGAAAATCCTGGCCGTCTAAGGTCACCTCACGACCTTTGGCCCAAAACCTATCTTGGTCACGCACTTATCCAAGATAGCCACACCATGGCCCCTCTAGCCGCGCCACCTTCTTGGCCCTCACTACGCGGCTACCAAAATGAATGCGTACAACAATCAACGGTTTACCTTCAATCCCATGAGCAAATCCTAGCCGTCTAAGGTCACCTCACGACCTTTGGCCTAACATCCTAGCTTGGTCACGCACCTATCCAAGCTAGCCAAGCTAGCCGCGCCATGCCAAAACTCCCTGGAACTAGCCGTGCCATACGTCCATGGCAAACCCTTGGCCCCACACACCAAGCTAAACCAAACTTAGCCAAGCTAGTCGCGCCATTCCAAACACACTTTTCCTTGGCCCTAGCTATGCTAGTCACGTCATGCCAAGCCAAACGATATTTCCTTGGCCCTAGCCATTCCATACGTCCATGGCAAACCCTTGTCCCTACATGCCAAGTCAAACCAAACCTAGTCAAGCTAGCCGTGCCATGCCAAACACACTCTGCCTTGGCCCCAGCTATGCTAGTCACGTCATGCCAAGACAAGCGCCCATGCCTTGTCCCTGGCCACGCCATACATCCATGGCAAACCCTTGGCCCCACATGCCAAGTCAAACCAAACCTATTCAAGCTAGCTGCACCATGCCAAATGCACCCTGCCTTGGCCCAAGCTATGCTAGTCACGTCATGCCAAGCCAAGCGCCCTTGCCTTGGCCCTGGCCACGCCATACGCCCATGGCAAACCCTTGTCCCCATAGGCCAAGACAAAATCGTACCTGGCCGCACCACCATGTTGGCCCTCATTACGCGGCTACCAGAAACAAAGGCGCGCAACGATCAACGGTTGCCCCTCCTCTCAAGATGCAAAATCTCAACCGTCGAAGGTCACCAGGCTAGCAAGTTTCCCGAGATTGACTTGCCAATCCACAACAACATGCTACGTGTTTTCCAAAAACACTTGAGACATCAACACTGGGGGATCCTCTTTGGGTATTTGTTTGGCGATTTACAACGTGCGGCGTACACTATTCCCGTCATAAGGAAGTGTCATAAGGGTGGAGCGGTTAGTAACTAAGGGAAGTTATGTGTGAAACGTTCATGGGACATAAAGCACATGCGTTAACAACTTTATGGGACATCAATTCCATAACGACTTCATGAAAACCAGTTTCATGCGTTAACAAGTTTATGGACATCAATTCCACACATACGGTTACCACCTCCTCCCATTTACTTCTCCACTCCTTAATGAGACCAGGGTACATTTCTATTCCGACTTGTATAAATAGGTCTTACCTATTTCCATTGAACAACAAGTTCATACGGGAGATACAACACTAAGAAATACTTACTGTCTAGCTCACCTTGTTAGCTCTCTCACTTTTCTGATAACAAGTCGTAGTAAGCCAACTACTCTTCCAGAATCAACTATTCTGGTCTCACCACTTTCCTTGCTTCCCTCCCCAAAACCAACCCATTCTCCTCCACTTTGTGACCGATGCAAGTCCGTAACGACCATTTCTTGGTTTAGGCTGGACTTGTACAGATTGATCTCTAGAACTTAAAGTACTCCTTGTTTAGGGTTTAAATTGTTTCTCACCCGTACACACTCGAAATTACCAAGATCAACAGAAACTATTTTCACCTATAAATAATTGGCGACCACAGTGGGAGGTTCGATCTTTCGGTTACAATGTCAATTTTCAACCAGCGATCTCATTCTTCGACCCAGACGTCAAGATGATAGAGGAAGGCGATCCACTCTGACTCAGTTACTCGACGGCTCGATTATCAGTCATGGCACGACAAGGGATGACTGGGAACTTCTCAGAGGCTAGAAGCTAAACGATCCGCCCAAGGATTAACGACACGGTTATCAGACAACTCAGCAATGACTTGGAAGGATGGGGACTTCCCATGACCATGTTTCTCAAAAAAAAAAAAAAAAAACTTGGTCCTGCACCCGGAAAGTTTATTCTCATCAGAAGACCTAAGAAACCGAGTAATTCTTATTTAGACAAAATATGTGGTTTGTTTTTTCAAGTTCTGATAAAACCTATAGCCATGTTTCATCCCATGTCATCTACCAACACACGGTTTCATGATTTTCCTAGGATTTCTGCGTCACTTCATTCATGGCCAAAGACAATTCCATTTTAAACACTTCATTCAAAAAAAACAAAAATATAACCGTCAAGGTAACATTAATCTATTAACCCGAT
The DNA here is from genome assembly GCA_023529315.1 of Papaver bracteatum. NCBI lineage: Eukaryota > Viridiplantae > Streptophyta > Magnoliopsida > Ranunculales > Papaveraceae > Papaver > Papaver bracteatum. Next base: position 53,491 of record JAJJWX010003877.1, read on the forward strand.
AAAATCAGAAAATCAAAAACCGAAAACCAGGCGTCTCATTTGCCTTTCAAAAAAAAAACCTAAGGATAAGAGGTCCAAATACAGATATATATTCAAGGGAAGTTTTCCAACAGTGGATTTCTCCATTTGGCAAAGGCCTCCCTCGTGCTTTGGAGAGCCGCCCTCTTAAGTTTCAGCTTCCTGCACAACTTCTTTAATTCCGCTTCCTGCTTCTTCATCATGCCTGCGGAAGGACCTTCAACTGCTCCGGCCAACGACCTTTCAACATCAGAGAGTCCTTTAATGAACCAAGGAATGTTGAATTCAAAGCTCATGCACATGTCACGATGGAACTTCCAGCTCGAGATAACATCCTCAGAAACTGTATGACCAGTCACGTTGTACATCTCATCAATCGAAGACAAGGCTTCCTCCACATGCTTGACCAACGCATGTCGACTAGTAATCTTCTTAGTCGTGGAAATGTGACCGTAGATTTCCCAAATCTTGGTGTACAATGTTGCATGTTTAGCTGGCACGCTAAATCCACCAATCAACACATGACCTGGGAAAGGGTCCAGATACGGGGGATTGAAGGTGGCACCTGCAACTGAATCATCATCTTGCATGATATCCCTAACTACGATTTCACCCCTCGAAGTTCCCTCCTCCACCTGAGTCACGGCAGCGCTCTCAGGACGATGAATCTCCATGTCCAAGTCGCTAGCTGGCACAGTTTTCGCAGTGGGAAGTTCGGCTACATCTTTACCCTGATGGTCTTCCACTTCAAGATCATCCCCAACAACGGTCTCCTCCTAAAAAAAATAATTTAAAATTTAGTTTTACTGCAAAAAAAAAAGGAAAAAAAAAGAGAGAAGGAAAGAAGAAAAACATAGAGGGGACTCACCGATTCGGTTTCAGACTGACTAGACAAAGATTCAACACTACTATCGGAAGAATTTCTCTTACCATCACCAGACTCAGAACTTTCATCCTTCTCGGATTCTTCATCACTATGGATAGGCTCGACAACGCCACTCTCTGTCTCGAAAAATGGTGCTTTTTGACTTCTCACAATTTTGACAAAGGCGTTCGTACTACTGAGACCCTTGACGGAATACAAGGACGCATTCTCATAAAATGAACAAAGATATAAACGTTCAAAGCTAAAGTCGAGAGGAGAGCCGTGCGTACCCACAAATTGGATGAACTAAAAGTCGTCAAATCTGTGGAGTCTGATCGGAAACCTCCTGCACGATTTTTATACCTTCGCTCCTTCACCTGAGGACTATCCGCTTCTGGACCGACATATTTTCTTTTAATTGAAGAAGTATCCCTTAACAACGGATGCTTTGCTAAAACCTCGACGGAAGGCCTACCACGGGTATTCTCCACCACGGATTTCACAAATTCCTGGATGACAAGGAATTCATCCTGCCAAAATGAGTTATATTTGGAAGTCGTTGAGGGATTCCGTTCTGCGAGAAAAGGCAGATTTTTACCCGACACAAGAACACTAGCATTGAGAACAGTCGATAACGGAATTTCTTGAACAACCGGCTGACGAACAAGTGGGACCCCTTGGTCAAAACCCATATGACAAGCATCCCTATCAACATTATAATAAATCTCTTTGCAAGATCCTCGTAAAAAAGATGGCACGTGACCAGGCATGCAGCTAAGCATGAACACCATCTCTTCAACGCTCAGGCCATCATCATCATCAGACAAAGACATGTTCGAAGCGGGAGCAAAGGTACTAACCCGAGTTATGGACGCATGCACCGGAGCCCATGGACGAAAATCAACTGCATACGAGTTGTCAAGAAACCTAATCAGTTTCAGACTATTTTTTCGGCGCCTGTTCGACCAGCGAAGTATTATGGAACCACCCTAAGACTCGGGAAGTATGGCCAACAGTTTTGGGGCATACTTTTCGAAATGCTCCCAAAACCAGGCCTGGATAAAAGCGGCATGAACATACGAATCCACCTTCATATAGCAGTTCGAAGCACGCATGTCCGAAACCATCTGATCCAGGTGTGCATACAGAGAACCAAGAAAGAAACCACCGATAGGAAGAATGACGCCCTTCGCCATTTTTATGGAAAATTTGATAAGTTCCTATCTTATCTCTTTCTTGCCCAAGTCGTCGTCAAAAATATCCCTGGATAGCCAAAGAGCCAAGAATGCTGCGACATGAAGTACGCTATTTTTCTGGTTCGACTCCAACTCATCAGGAAACCACTGAGACACCTCCCAGTCATAAAAGCACTTCGTCTCGTTTTCCTTCCAAACGAATCCATTTGACTTAGAAACCAGGAGATCATTTCTTCTTCATCTGCAGACAGCCTGACGTCGAGGTTTTCAATTACAGGAAGATTTAGCAACACAGCCACGCTCTCCAAAGAAATAGTCATTTCGCCCCACTTTCATACGGCCGTATGGGTGTCTGGGCACCATTTGAAAACAAAAGCGACCAAGCCTGGAATGTCTTTCCTAATTTAAAGAACTGCGGAAGCTGCAACAACATCAACAATCTGCGCCCTGGTCAAGTTCGTCTTTACAGGCCCCTGGTCCATCATGAATCACACCCATTTCTCAAAGGAACGCAACGGACTTGTAGGGATTTTGAAGTCGATAGGAGAGGCATGATATTCTTTCCTCTGAAGGCAAAACCTTAATACGCCTCCTGGCCGAACCAATCGGTCCTTTCCTTCACTCTCCGAACCGGTTAGGAGGATCGGCATGTATTGGGGATGGTTTCTCCTAACCGTGGTCGATGCCGTGAAGAACTCGTCATCTATGTTTGGTTTGGAATTACTCACATCCTTCGGTACCACAAAAGTTGTTGACATCTTAGCAAAATTCTCTTACGTTGTTTTTCACTGCTACGATAACTACAATGAACAAGAGGAGCAAGGTTTATTACATAAAGCAGGTAAAAAATTATTTTTATCAGACACAAGGGAGCCGCCTTGGGCACAAACCAATTGGTTTCAAAGTCTTTTTTGCAAAAAAAATAAAATAGGGACTGGCAGACTCTACATCACCACTACACGCAGCCCGGAAACTCGTGCCCGGCCAGATAGACGCGCCCAACAAAAAAAAAAAGGGGATCATGCACACGGCTACACCAAGACAAGGAGTAAAACCCTAAAAACTAGGTTTTCATGGGAAAAAGGATGGAAATTACTATCGCGTGCCAACTTTTCGCAACGAGTTGGAGTGGTCAACATTACTACGGACGTGGAAAGGTACGCATGCAACTAGGGTTTTCACCAAACACAAAAAAAAAAAGTGCAAAAGAAAATAAAGTCAAAAGGAAGTACTGGAAGACATACCTAGTCCTCCCGTCCGCTCCACTACCAAGCAACAAGAGAAGAAGTAATGAAGGCGTGAATCAAAGAGAGAGGCCGGCCTTTTATAGGCGTGATACTTGGGAGTTTGAACCAGGAAATAATTTCCAATTTTGAGCCAAGGAAGGAAAAGAGAAAATCGGTCCCACAAGGACCAATTTCCACATCCAAGATCACTCACGCTATACCACGGCCCCACCACGCCTAGTCGCCCCTGCACCTTCCACCATGCCATTGCCGCGGACCCTGCCAAGCCATTCGCTCCATAGCCACGTCCTCACCACGCCATACGCCCATGGAAAACCCTTGGCCCCATAGGCTAATCCAAAATCGCACCTAGCCGCGCCACCCTGTTGGCCCTCACTACGTGGCTACCAGAAACAAAGACGCGCAACGATCAACGGTTGCCCCTCCTCTCAAGATGCAAAATCTCGACCGTCGAAGGTCACCAGGCTAGCAAGTTTCCCGAGCTTGGCTTGCCAAGCCACAACAACATGCTACATCTTTTCCAAAAATATTCGAGATATCAACACAAACTGGGGGATCCTCTTTGGGTATTGGTTTGGCGATTTACATCGTGCGGCGTACACTATGCCCGTCATAAGTAAGTGTCATAAGGGTGGAGCGGTTAGTAAATAAGGGAAGTTATGTGTAAAACGTTTATGGGACATAAAGCACATGCGTTAACAACTTTATGGGACATCGATTCCATAACGATTTCATGAAAACCAGTTTCATGCATTAAAAACTTTATGGACATCAATTCCATGCATATGGTTACCACCTCCTCCCATTTACTTCCCCACTCCTTTATGATACCAAGGTACGTTTGTACTCCGACTTGTATAAATAGGTCTTACCTATTTCCATTGAACAACAAGTTCATATGGGAGATACAACACTCAGAAATACTTACTGGCTAGCTCACCTTGTTAGCTCTCTCACTTTTATGATAACAAGTCGTAGTAACCCAACTACTCTTCCAAAATCAACTATTCTGGTCTCACCACTTTCCTTGCTTCCCTCCCCAAAACCAACCCATTCTCCCCCACTTTGTGACCGAAGCAAGTCCGGAACGGCCATTTCTTGGTTTATGATGGACTTGTACAGATTGATCTCTCAAACTTAAAGTACTCCCTTGCAGTATATTGTTTAGGGTTTAAATTTTTTCTCACCCGTGTACACACTCGAAATTACCAAGATCAACAGAAACTATTTTCACCTATAAACACCGTCATAATGAATTTACCTCCATATATTAATAAATCGTCATTATTGGATACTTACAGATCTTGTTACATCAAAATTTAAGATGAAATAAAATAATTACCTATAGGTGTTTGAGAAACATCTTTTGATTTGCGGATGCGTAAGACCTCATTACTGTGGTCACCTTCTTGTTGAAGCCAAGACAGTTCCAACTTGTTGATTATGTTTCAAGCTTATTGGCATGAATCTTTTTGTTTCTCCTTGCTATCTTCATTAGGATTATCTCCCTCCATTTATTCTCTAATTGCATCGATGATTTCGGGTAAAGTATATATGACTTGTTGCTCATTTGGATGATTAAGGAAGATGACAATATCCGTTACTACTTACATACTTTGAAGTAGCCAAATAATTATTTATTTTTGGTATACCTCCCTATATTAATAAACTCCATATATCAATAATTTTGTGAAGTCCAAAGACTATTAATATATGGATTTTTTACTGTAATACCCATAACACAAACAAACCCACTAATAATCCGCAGTAGAGAAGAATTACTTCAAACCAAAACCTCTCCATTGATGATTTATGTTGTACACTTCTTCGATATACTACTGATGATGAAATGAAAAGAGGTTCGACTTCTTTAGTTATATGAAGAAATAGAAGAAGAGTTCATTAGAACCGATCGAAGAAATTGATGAAAGAAGATAATGTTATAGATCGAAGAAATTGAAGAAAGAAAAAAATATCACAGATCGAACAAATTGAAGAAAGAAGAAAACATTACAGATCAAAGAAATTTAAGAAAGAAGAAACTATTACAGATCGAAGAAATTAGTGAAAGCTACAGATCGAATCATGGGTTCAGGGAAAAACGATTTGGGGGACAATGACTATGGTTTTGTTTGAATCAAGCATATCAGTAAAACGAATTACAATGAAACGAGGGGTTCAGTGTTAAGCTTCGGCAGTTTCAGTTTGGTAGAAAAGATGAAGCAGATGGAAGAGAGAGAGCATCTGGGTTAGATTTAAAAGACAGAAAAGATATAAAGTTTCAGGAGAGATAACCAAGGATAAATCTGGGGCTACAGAAACCACTTGCTGCCACATTGGTTCTTTAAACTCCAAAATTTTACATAAATACCCTCTAAGAAACCACTGTGGCAGAGACAAGTTTTATTTTTTTATTTTCCCCCCAATAAAACCACTTTTGCTCACAGCACCAATAACTACGTCAGTTAGGCAGCAGTTGTATTTGTGAATCTCAGGAAGTGGTTAAAAACTCATTTTCCACTAGTGGAACATGGTAAGTAAGAAAAAGATGATGCTGTTATGGCCAAGAGGAGTTCATGGAGAAGAAAACGAAGAAGAAGAAGTTGATGCTGTTATGATTGTATGACCTATCATGCAGTCGAGAAAATGTGTGTGTAACATGTTATGCAGTCGAGAAAATGGATGCATAACGCATTATTCGACATCTTTATTAGCTGTTGAATTGAAAATTGTTGCATAATCTTTTATGCATCGAGAAAATGGATGTATAAAATGATATGCATCATAAAATATGGCTACATAATGTGTTGTGCATCAATTTTTCCTGTATGCACTAAAATCAACAAAAAAAATTGCTACATAACTTGTTATGCAGTCGAGAAAATGGTTACATAATTCGTTATGCGTCTATTTTTTTCTGTTGGATTCTGACATATATATACAACATTTTAGTGGCTGCATAACCAAAATAATAGATGCATGAACAAAATAGGGTTGCATAACGTGTTATGCATCTTTTGTGGTGTATGCATATTGCGTTATGCATTTTTTTTGGAGGCTGCATAACGAATGTGTAGTCACTTTTCGAAATTTTTGCCTAAAATGATGATCATCTCTTATTTTTTCGTGAAAACCAAAAATTTGATATTGTTGTTTGTACTCGTTGTGTAGATCTCTTTAAAAACTTTCCAACGAGATAAAATTTGTAAAATTCTTAGGTGTGATTTTTTAGATATGTTATATTTAAGTTTCCTTACCAATTATACCCTTGGAAAAATAGGATGCATAACGAATTATATAGCGATTTTTAATACTTTCAGATAATTTTGGATGTCACAGAAACTGAAAAATAAATTGCGCCTGGCAACAAAAATAATATATTTCGTTTTTGTGACCCAATTTTGAGCTTGTGGAATAACTTGGTCATCTAACCAAAACTCTGGCCTCTACCTGCGGAGGTCTTGTTAGCTGCAAAATAACATAAATAATCAAAACCGATTTGAAGCATCAGATAATCAAAAGAAAGAAAACTAAAACTCGAGAAGATAGATAATCAATTCAGAATTAAGACTGTAATCCAGAGAGACGACACAAATAAATCTTCAGACATGCATACATACACACACCTACGACAAGAGTATAAGGAAAGATAGTCGGGCGAATTTCGAGAAGAATATAAGAAAGGACATCATGTCAATGTCTAGAAATAGATACCATAGATTACATTAAATTCTACACATTTTACAAGTAAGAAGGAAACTTAAATGGGAAAGAGAGAGGGTACCTGCTAGCCTGCTAGTTCATCAGATTAATTAAGTCGTCAAGATCAGATGTATCTCCTCGTTGCTCGTCTCTTTGGATAAAATCAACATAGAGATTTCTGAGAGAGGGTAAGGATTTCAGATCATAAGTTAAAGACTCCTTCACTTGTGGGCAAAAAAAGATGGTTAACACACGAAGAGAAGTACATCTTCCGAAATCTGGCAGATGCTTAAGCACCGGACAATTGATCAAACGCAATTCCTGAAGACCGTCAATGTAAATTTCTATCCGGATCAGAGCAACTTCATTCTCATCACCAATATCGTTTACTCGAAATCCTTGAAACTTGAAGCAGTTAGCAACTCTCAGTTTACGAAGATTACGTAACCGCATTATGCTTACTGGAAGAAATTCAAGCTCCTGTATACATTCTAAATAAATCAATGTGAGACTGATTTGGTTTACAAGAACTGAGTTTACCAACCGGTGATCCACATCGTTCAATTCCAACTGCTGCAGAGAAGTATATGAAGGGATCTTGGTCAACCTTTTGCAGCCAGTTATCTTCAGAAGCTGAAGACGAGGTAGATAATACAATTCTTCTAGAAGGATCATATCATTAAGATAGAGTTCAAATAAAGAAGAAAATCCACCAATATTCAAACTCTTCAAGTACATGCTTGATAGATTCTTCAAGTACATGCTTGAAAGAAAAAGAACAGTAAGCCGTGGGAGTTGACAGATGGATGCTGGAAGTTGCTTAATTCCCGGGCAGTAAGCAAGGTTTAACTGTTGCAAGTTTGGAAGAGAAGACATCCATTTGGGAAGGTCCGACCCAATGAAGTTGGTGAAAGTTAATTCCCGCAAACTAGTGTGAGGTTGGAGAGCTTCACTTACTTGAATATTACACGAATTCTGGTCCCACCTCATGTTTACTACTTCTGGGTAAGCCCAATGTAGTTGCAATGCCCGCAGGTTTCGTTTTTCCTTCAAATTTACTCTCTCAGCATCCATTGGGTCTTTCACATTATTCAGTCGACAAAGATATAACTCCTGAAGGAGGTTTAGGTTTCTTAATTCCACAATACTGTCATTACATTCTCTTACCCCGTAATACAGCTCTTGAAGGCAGACTAATTTTTCTATACCCACTGGTGCGCTTCCCACTTGGCAACAAAATTTTCTCAAATTCGTCCAATTCTTTACCTCTTTGGGAGGCTCCGCCAAATGAAGATCTACATCCTCAAGTTTGTTGAGATTAGTAAAAGACTCCGGTAGCATTTTGATCTCAGTGCCACTAAGGTCCACAGACCTCAGTTGTGTCAACGCTCCAAACTCTTTGGGCAGTGCTTCTAATAATGGGCAATTCACAAAGCAAAATATCCTCAAATTAACAAGAAGTGTCACAAACTCAGGTATGGCTTTTAATTTCTTACAGTTGCTGACATCGAGCGTCTCCAAATTGCAAAGGTTAGAGACAAAATCTGGTATTTTCTCGATACAGTTAAATGACATATCAAGATACCTTAGACATTTCAAACCTGTGACAAAATCAGGAACGGCTTTCACATCGGTATGATTTAGATCCAATGTTTGTAAATTGCAAAGACTTGTAACAGAATCAGGTAGTTCTTCCATGTCAGTCCACGAGATTTCAAGGTGTCTTAATTTTTTTAAAGACTGAATGTTTGTAAGAAGATTTTGAGGAGCATTCATGCAAGTCAATACCAACGTCTCGAGATTATAAAGTTCACTGATGGACTGGCCATAACCAAGTTCCCGAAGATCAAGACAAGAGAGATGAAGATACCTTAAATGTCTCAGCTTGAGACTCAAATGAGGCACCTTTGTGAAGAAAACATCTGATGGAAAATCCACATGTAATACCCGCAAGTACTTACTATCTGAGAATATAACAGGGTCAACTTTAATACCTACTTCAGGAACGAAAACTGTCCGCAACTTCTTTGCATTATTTAAGCTTTTCAGAAATGTTGCTGATATGTCTTCATTAATTTTTAACTGCCACCGACGAAATTTAGAAACATCTTTAATATCACTCACCTTATGAAATACCAGTTCATTATCCCCAAGAACATCCTTCGCAAGATCGTGCACAAGATCATGCATCTTGCAGGTTATTATGTCACCAACTTTGTTCTTTTTTATGTTTTGAAAAAAGGAGCTCCACACCAGACTCTCGAAACATTCGTTTCCAAAGTCTTCAATGAATCTTTTGTTTCCTATATTAGACGTTTCAATAAACCCTTCTGCCATCCACAGCTGAACAAGTGTTCTTCTTTTAATCTCCCAATTCTTGGGAAAGATTGAACAATAAGAAAAACATTGTTTTAAATGAGATGGCAGGTTATCATAACTCAACTTTAAAATCGACAGGATTCTTTTTTGACTATCCGTTATACTCCATATATGGTCATCATCCCTAATTGAAATCCAATCTGATTCATTATTTTTTAAATGCAGAAGACCTCCTAGAAATTTTGCTGCAAGTGGTAAACCACAACATTTTTCTGCTATTTTTTTCCCTATGTCTGACATAATCGAAGTATTTTGTGCTCCACCATAAGAAAAGGCTTTGTGCTTCATAATAGACCAACATGCACCATCTGGTAGTTGTTCCAGATTGTATGGAGGAGTACTTCCCCTTACAATAGATGCAACTTGGTCTTGACGTGTTGTTATTAATATTTTACTACCTTGAGCACCAACAAACAACACAGATTTGAGTCTGTCCCATTGCTCTGGATCTTCGTTCCACAAATCGTCTAGTACTAGCAAATATTTTTTCCCATTTAACTGGTCTTGAACCATATGCACTAGCACATCGAGATTTAACATGGTACTAATATTAGTTTGACCTAAGGACTCCAGAATTTTTATTGAGAGGTTCTTCACATCAAAAATTGCAGAAACATGGACCCAGATTGTATGGTCGAACTGTTTCTTTACCAACTCATCGTTGTAGACGAGTTGAGCTAGAGTTGTTTTCCCCAGCCCACCCATACCCACCAAAGAAATGACAGAAACCTTTTCAAGATTTCTATCAGATAGTGATACTGATGAAAGTGGGGTGACCCTTGTTAGTAGATTTATTATGTTCATTTTATCATCTTCCCTTCCTACAATTTCTGAGTCACTTGAAAATACTGATACGGTATGTCGGTCCCGTTGCTCATTACTTTCACCATAAGACATATTTGTCTCAATATGTGCAGTAATTTGCAAGTGAAATCGACCCATATCTCTGGTAATCTCATCTAATCTTCGATTAACATCTTTAATTTTCTTAGCCATCTTAAAACGAAAACCAAGTGGGTTAGAAGAAGAAACAAAATCCATTACCTTATGCTTGAAGCGGTCCCCTCTTTCCGACCGACGCATGATTTCATAGGAGAAATCATCCATCACATCATCTGCATCATATGCCACCTCCTTGAGCCGTCTCAGCCAAAGTCTTACAGTATTTTCCATCACTTGTCTGCTCTCCGCATCAGCTATTACAGCAAGAATCATTTGTAAGGTATTTTTGAGCTTTTCCAAATCATCTTTAACAGCCCATGCCAAACCAATCTGTTGAGTGACAACTCCAGATAATTTGTTCAAGATTTCCGAGGCACCACTAGTAAGAATTTTCTCACCCATAGTTATTATTGGTAGAAGGTATTACAGCCAGCAAATACAAGGATTGAAGAAAGCACAAGAGAGGAATATATGAAAGAAAAGAAACTTGGTATTCTCAGATAAATGGTTCAAGCTTAAGAGTCCATATAAGGAGCCATATAAAACATATAATTAATGTATGAGGTTAGCATCTTTTTCCAAAAAAATAATAATATTAGTAGCAGGTTCATCATCTAACAACTCCTGATGACTTTCATTATATCTCTACATCAAGTAGATCAGCAGGTCTAGTGGGTTATTTTTTATTTTTTCTATCCCGCCTATTCCAAATGGGGCCAAAGTAAAACTTGTTCACTGTGTTGTCTGTAGCTTGCGAAACTTTTATTTCAAGAAAATGAGCTATTATGAGTGTTCAGTTGTTGTAAACAATCAATCCAAATTGAAACTACATATATTTTATATACTATTATATATCCACATTGCCTGGTCTTGAGCTTGGAAATTGTCATACAATGTTAATTAATATTATATGTACGTGGGCGACGATGATGACGACGAAGACTAAAGAAATTAGTAGCAGGTTCATCATGTAATTCAGTAGTTTTTCCCTGTATGTGGGTCACCAACGACTTAAAAAAGAAGTCAATAAAATGGAGTGAATAACTTCATGGATTTCTAAGCCGGTAGTCTATCATTATCTAACAAAAATTCGAAAATGCTATATGAACCCCATAATAACAACTCTTTGACCGCTAATCCTTCGTGGCATGCATAGTGGAGTTTCTCTTTCACCACGTCATTTGTAACCGGTTCTGCTCTCTACAAACTTTCTAAGTAAAAAAATACAGCCAAAACACACCACCATCAAAACTCCATCGATCCATTGTTTTCTGTCATTGTATATGATGTGGATTCAAGTCCAAATAGTTTGAATCTCTTTACTAATTTCTTTTCAAAATCTTTGGCTTTTTTCAAACCCTATAGATATGTCTTTCTCCTTGATCTTACCGTGTGTTTACTCATGAAATCAGATAAGACACAACGAAAACCATCTCCCCTTTTTGAAACCAAATATTGTACGTTGGTATACAGTTGTAATTGATAATTTAAAGACTATAACACTAAATCAAAAATACATATTCTCCACCTATTTAATATATTTGTCTTAATTGCCACATCAAATCAAAAATACATCGCCACCGGACAGGGCGATGCCAAATCAAAAATACATCTCCACGGGGCGTGACGAAGCCTAGCGCACACCAAATCAAAAATGCATTGCCACGGGACGGGGCAAAGCCCCGCATACACTAAATTAAAAGAAAAATATATACTAAGAGGTTGAAAATTTGATTTGTGCATAGCACGGGCACAAATCTAGCTTATTCTTAAGCGGGCGGAAGGATTCTTCGAGGCGGGCGGAAGGGAGGAGAAAATTGTGTTAGTGCATCTCCTAGCTGGGGTGTTTTTTTCTTAGCGACACATAGGATTTTAGACCCCCGTTTGGCATAAATCCATCTCCAACAGTGGGTTGGAAGGGCCTTACAAAGTAGGAGGGACCAATTACTAAATATGAAGGTGTTCAAGAAAGTGTTATCTACACCTCTCGCTCCACCTCCAAGTCATATTTTTCACTATTTTTCTTAAAAAATTCTCTACTATTGGAGATGGTTTTTTAAATATGAAGTCCTATATTTACTCTATGTATGGACCCCATAAATAAGATTTTTTGCACCTTCTCTTGGAGGTGCTCTTAGCAACCTTGAGGTGGTTGTTTGATGATAATGAGACGGAAAGAACAAGAAGAAAGAGGGACAAGGTTATTTCGTAAATAGTTCAAAGTCAAGGGGATGAAAATCAAGGTGTGTCAAATTAGATAGATTATATATTTCCACCACCACCCCGGCTGGGTAGCACGGATGCGCCTAAAATGGTCACGAGTCCGCATCAGACTGCGTCCGACATTTGGACACGCGCGTCCCTAGGTCAGATATATCGGTGACATCACATGCATATTTGACACATTATTTTAATATAAATGTCTACTAAAAGTGTCTCAATTTTTTGTAGGTATTGTTTTATTAGCGCATATATAGAACGCGAAATTGGGGGATATGAAAACTAATTGGGGTATATGAATTATTAATATCCCCATCAAATAGTTTCTGCTAAGTGGTGTTTTTCGGGTGTGGAATATTAAAATACCCTTTAGGTTAACTAAAAACATTTAGAAAAGACTATAATACCTTTCCATCTAAATAAAAACTCGAAACAAAAAATCAAAATAAAAAATGATAGCCCCCAATTCAACTGTTCTGGCACTCTAGGTTAGGGTTTTGAAAAGATTTTTTTTTTCCATCGTTCTTCTTCGTCGATTCAAAAATATCTTCGCCAATTACAGGAATATATAAACATGCCTCCACGGAAGAAATCCAATCCACAAATATCAAAACCAAAATCGGTGGCTCAACAAAAACAACAAGAAAGCTTAGTCGGATTGCTCTTGAAGAAGAAGAAGAGAATTTGGACGATCAAACTCTCGAACAAAAAGGTTTATGTGAGAAGATAAGTGATTTTGAACTGTTCTAATCGATTTAAAGTAGTGGGTTTAGGTTAGATTCATGAACCCTAACTCAAACAGTTCAGTCACAGTCAATCCCATCATTGAAATGAGTATGACGACCATGCCGGTATAGGATTTCGGCATTGATTTAGGTATGAATACCTATGCCAGCTAAGAAAAAAAATTCATATGAAACTGCATGATTATTTCCGTCATTAATTTTAGGTTAAATGCCTTGCCGGCGCTCAATTTCGGCATTGTTTGTGTATTTTATGTCGGAAGTTCGCATTTAGTATACAGAAAGAAAATAGGAATGTTAAATTGTCGGCATTTCGATTTCCATGTCGGTTTCGATTTACACTTTTTAGCATTCATGGTCGATGCTGAAGAGAGGTGTTTCAAAGAAAAAGTAATGAAGCACCGTTAAATTACAAACTCTGTTGAGATTATTAGTCCCACATTATATGGGCATCTAAGATCCTGCGGTTTATAATCCCTTAGGGCCTCTCCACTCATTGCCAATTGGTTTTGAGTTGGATGCCCATATTCTAACATGGTATCAGAGCAGGCTATTTGCGACGAATCTTTTGACCGCGCCTTTACTCCGCGTCACCCGAATTAATTGTCCACGTGTTAGACCCAACGAGGCTACCCGTATTAGTCCCACATTATCTGGGCATCTAAGATCCTGCGGTTTATAATCCCTTAGGGCCTCTCCACTCATTGCCAATTGGTTTTAAGTTGGATGCCCATATTCTAACATGATATCAAAGCAGGCTATTTGCGACGAGTCATTTGACCGCGCCTTTATTCTGCGTCACCCGATTTAATTGTCCACGTGTTAGACCCAACGAGGCTACACATGAGGGGGCGTGTTGAGAGTATTAGTCCCACATTGTCTGGGCATCTAAGATCCTGTGGTTTATAATTCCTTAGGGCCTCTCCACTCATTGCCAATTGGTTTTGAGTTGGATGCCCGTATTCTAACAAACTCTAAGAAAAGATTTAGAGAACATTAAAAGTGCCTCAATATTATGAGGCTGCAAAAGACTATTATGCAAGAGTAAAAAAGATAAATAATCAATCAAATGAAAACCCATGGAGAAAATATGAGTGACAAAGTTGGTACGAAAAATTCTAACACGAACCAAAAATGAAAGTATAAGCAGAAAGTACCTAAAATGGCAACGCCAGCAAATTAATCAAGTCCTTATAAGTTGATGGATCTCCTCGCCTGTCGTCTCTTTGAATAAAATCAACAGCAAGTGATTTAAGAGATGAAAGGGATTTGAGATCATATGATAAAGACTCCTTCACCTGTGGGCAATTGAAGATGAGTAAATACTTCAGGAAAGTCCATCCTCGTAAATCTGGAATGAACTTAAGAACTGGGCAATCCATGAACTCCAATTCCTGAAATGGGGCACCATAGAGTTCACGATCATCCGGAGGAACCATGGTCTCATTCTCATCATTAATTAATCGAAATCCTTGAAATTGATTGCACTTGTTAATCTGCAGAGTGTTAAGATTACAATTGCTCTGGAGTATGCTTATTGGGAAGTATACAAGCCCATCAATATCCGACAAATATAAGGTTTTGAGAGATGTCTGGCTTCTTCCAACTGAGCATACTAACTTGTGGTCGATGTTCTTTAGTACCAATATCGTCAGAGAAGGAAACGAAGGGATTTCACTTAAAATCTTACAGCCAGTAATCCTCAGATCCTGAAGACAAATAGGAGGATACAAATAACACAATTCTTCTAGAATGAACATATCAGTAAGGTAGAGCCAATTTAATGAAGGAAATCCGCCAATATCCAAACTTTTGAGAGACATTCTTGTAAGATAAAGAGAACTGAGACGTGGGAGTTGCCCAATAGCTGATGGAAGTTGTGCAATTCCTGTGCAGTTGTGAAGTTTCAACATTACCAAATTTGGAAGACGAGAAGGAACACACATCCACGTGGGAAGGTTCTGCCCCATGAAGTTATAAATACTCAATTCTCTCAAACTAGTGGGAGGATGGAGAGATTCAGATACTTGAAAATTACATGACTTCTCGTCCCATCTCATGCCTCCCAATGCACCCCAATGCAGTGATAATCGACGAAGATTCTGCTTTCCTTTCAAATTTGCTGTCTCAACATTTGTTGGGTCTTTGACGTTCTGAAGATCCGAAATATCTAAGAACTCTAGAAAGTTTAGATTTCCTAACTCTTCAATACCAACGGTACATTGATCTGCAGGTTCATTTACTACGAGTTGTTTTGTTGGCACCGAGTAACACAACTCTTGAAGGGAAACTACTTTCCCTACACCAAATATTATTGAGTTTCTCCGATGATAGTAATGAAATTTTCTAAGTTTTGCCCAACTCTCTATATCTTTGGGAAGCTCACACTTGAAAAGACCCACGTACTCCAGATTGCTCAGCTTAAGACAAGACTCCGGTAATTCTTTGATCCCTGTACCATACAGGTCGAGGGACCTTAACTGAGTTAAAGCTCCAATATCTTTGGGTAAGCCATTCAGTAACGGACAATTTTTGAAACTAAATATCCTTAGATTAGCTAGACCTTCTACGTATTCTGGTAAGGCATTTAAATTTTTGCAGGTATTGACGTCTAATGTTTGCAAATTGGAGAGGGTGATGACAGAAACAGGTAATTCTTCAAATGGGTTGAATGACAAATTTAGAAATCTAAGTTTTTTCAAACCAGAGATGGAGTCAGGAATGACTTTTAATTCGCAATTATTGAGATCCAATGTTTGCAAATTACAAAGGCTTGTGACAGAATCAGGGAGTACTACCATATCCGTCCGTGAGACTTCAAGATACCTTAATTTCTTGGATGATTGAATGTTTGAAAGAAGAATTTGAACACGAATACCCATTTGATTCAATACCAATGTCTCCAGATTATAAAGTTTATTGATGGACTGATCACTCTCTACTTCCCTAAGATTAAGACTGGTAAGGCGGAGGTACCTTAGATGTTTTAGCACATTCAAAGAATGCCACTTTGGTCGAGCATGATTTGGTGCACGACCCACATGAAAGATGCGTAAGTGATTGTTTTCTGAGAACACAGAAGGATCCAGCTTCGAACCTTCAGGGATAAAAAGTGTCCGCAACTTCTTCGCATTACTTAAGTTATTCAGCAATGTTTCTGATACGTCTCCATCCAAATTTAACTGTAACCGACGAACTTCTTCAGAAACATTTGTGAAATCACTTACCTTGAGAGATACCAATTCATTTTCCTCAAGAACGTCTTCAGCAAGATCATGTACCAGATCATGCATCTTGCACGTCTCAATGTCACCTAATTCCTTCTTCTGAAAATTATGGAAAAAAGAGCTCCACGCCAGACTTTCGAAAGAATCACGTCCAAAGTCTTCAATTGATCGTTTGTTTCTTACATCAGATTGTTTGAGAAATCCTTCTGCCATCCAAAGATGAACCAAAGTTTCTTTACTAATCTCCCAATTTTTGGGAAAGATTGAGCAATACGAGAAACATTGTTTCAAATGAGATGGCAAGTAATTATAACTCAATTTTAGTACTGCTAGGATTTTTCTTTTACTTTCTTGAGAATTCCAGATATCATCATCCCTAATTGATATCCAATCACTTTCTTTATTTTTTAAGTGCAGAAGACTTCCAAGAAATTTTGCAGCAAGTGGTAAACCGCAACATTTTTTTGCAATTTCTTTTCCTATGTTTGACATTTTTGGAGCATTTAATGCTCCACCAGGAGAAAAGGCTTTCCGCATAATAATAGACCAACATGCATCATCTTGTAATTGGTTCAAATTGTAAGGAGGAATACTCCCCCCAACAATAGATGCAACTTGGTTATTGCGTGTAGTGATCAATATTTTACTCCCTGGAGCACCAATAAGCAACACAGACTTAAGACTCTCCCATTGCTCTGAATCTTCATTCCATAAATCGTCCAGCACTAACAAATATTTTTTCCCACTTAACTCTTCTTGAACTTTATTTACTAGTACACGAAAATTTGAAAGTCTATGGAACTTCGTTACAGTAATGGACTCCATAATATTTACTAAGATGGTTTCAATATCAAAAGTTTCTGAGACATGGACCCAAATTTTTAGCTCAAAGACTTTCTTTACCAACTCGTCTTTGTAAACGAGTTGGGCAAGTGTTGTCTTCCCTAGCCCCCCCATACCCACAATGGATATTACATAAATGTTTTCTGGATATTGATTAGGATTGACAAAAGATGATGTTGATGATGTTGTGGTATTGGATTGTAAAAGTTTTATTATTTGGGATTCATCATTCTCCCTTCCTACAATTTCTGACTCGTTAACATGGGATGTGTCTTGTCGGTCCAGATGTTCATTACTTTCACCATCAGGAATAGGTGTAGTAAATTCCAACTGAAACCTACACATATCTTGGGTAATCTCTTCTAACTCTCGGTTAATCTTTTTGATCTTTTTACCCATTTTTAAGCGAAATGCAAGGGGAAGGTTTGAGGATGAAGGGAAATTGAGTACCTTATGCCTCGAGCTATCCTCTCTATCACAACGACGCATATTCTCATAGGAGAACTCATCAGCCACGTCGTCAGCATCATAAGCAATACCCTTGAGCTTTCTCAACCAAAGTCTTACAACTTCTTCCTTTTCTTGCCTTTTCTCTGCGTCGGCAATCACAGCAAGAATCATTTCCAAGGTACTTTGAAGCTTCTTCAAGTCATCTTTGACACCAAAATCCGAACCAATATCTTCAGAAACAACACCCACCAGATTTTTAAGTATTCCTGTTGCACCGCTCATAAGAATCTCCTCCATTGTTATTAGGTGTTTTATGGTGGAAGAAACACAAGAGAAGATTAAAAGCCGATTGAATTAGAAGCAGAAAGAAGAAAGATTCTTGTAAGTATTAAGGGTCTCAGAGAGTTGTTTACTTTTTGTGTGTAAGATGGATGTTGGAATTTGCTTTGAATATATATTGAAGATTGCTTAGATTGGAACACAAAGTTCACAAATCACTGTACAATAATAGTGCAAGCACTTATCTTAAGAGTAGTCTGCATAGAATTTGCAAGTTGTGCATATATTGTTTTATTTGGAGTAGATTCGTTTAAATTATATGCCCATAGAACTAGTGGATAAATTTAATATTTTCCATCCCACCTGCTACTCCAAGTGGAGCCAAAGAAAATTTTGTTCATTTTGTTGTCTGTAGTTGCGAAACTTAATAATTGAAGAACGTGAGCTATTACTAGATCACCGCTGTCACGGTGGGAAGGGCCGACCGAAGAAAATCGAAACATCGTTATGCGTAATGGCGTTATAAGGCTAAAATTGATATGCATTTAATTTATGGTAGTTTACGTAAATTTCCACCATTTTTTATGCATCTTTTGTGGTGGTTTCAATCAATTTACCCCATGTGCTATGTATCATTTGTGGTGGTTTGCACCAATTTCCTCATGTACTATGCATCATTTGGTGCTTTGCATAATGACTATGCATTAAATTTTAAAAGTCACCATAGAATTTTTCGTAATAATACTAAATTTTATATTATTGTTTGTACTGGTTACGTAGATTTTTTAAAATCCTTTCCTATGATATAAAATTTATAAAATTCTAAAGCATTGATTTTTAGATATGTTATATTAAAGTTTGATTGTCAATTATACCCCTGAAAAAATAGGATGTACAATGAGCTATAATAATTAAACTAAAATGAGGGACATTTTAGACTTTTCATGTCCCAAAGACTACCACCAAATTCCAATCTTTTTATCAAGTTGAACATTTGTGTTAGGTTTCATTTGACAAAAAAGTGGCCATAAAAGAGACTCACTCCCTACGGGCCCTCCGGTCGGTCGGCCCAATTAGTGTTCAGTTATTGTAAACAATTAATCCAAACTGCAACTAAATATATATATTATATCCTATATTGTCTGGTCTTTAGTGCGGAAAATGACCATACAGCGTCAATTTGCTCGATTTATTATATGTACTAGTGGACGATGATGATGCACGACTGAAGAAATTAGTAGCAGGTTCATCATGTAATTCCTGACTTTTATCAATTTTCTGTTTCTGTGTGTCTATATCTTTATGACTCATTCAGGATCTCTTATTTACTATATCTTTTGACTCAAAAAGGCTTTACAATGTTATAGGTTACCGAATCTGACTCACAGCTTAATACTTGACTTCACATTCAGTGTGATAACACATTCGCAAGTAAGGCGATTATACTCAACTTCACGAAATGATAAAGTGATCACTTGTAATGCTCAACAAGGTAATCGCGGGAAAATCATACTAAAGAAAAAACTAAAACTATGTTATGGTATTTTCACAGTATACTCAGTTCAGGAAAGAAGTTTCATGGTATCTTTATTGTGAATCAAATTTCCATCAACTAGTTTTCTTATGAATCACAAAGAAATTCATAAAGTGGAAAATATTAAGATTGAATGTTTGGTGCCGCATCTTCTCAGACCCAATTTTGAGCTTGTGGAATAACTTAACTTGGTTAAAATGTGGCCTCTACCTGTGAAGGTCCCGGGAGTAGCAAAACAGCCCTCAGCTCCCGGGTTCAAAGATTACTAGAGTTAGACCTGAGTTTCTCCTTCGGATGAACTGGATTGGAAATATATTAGAATTAAACATCCCATGTTCAAAAAATTCGAGTTAGACCTGACTTTCTGATTCGGATGAACTGGAGACGAAATATATCTGAATTAAACATCCCTGGTTCAAAGATTACTAGAGTTAGACTTGAGTTTCTGATTCGGATGAACTGGAGACGAAATATATCAGAATTAAACATCCCGGGCTCAAAGATTACTAGAGTTAGACCTGAGTTTCTCCTACGGATTAACTGGAGAGGAAATATATCAGAATTAGAACATCCTAGGTTCAAAGATTACTAGAGTTGGACCCGATTTTCTGATTCAGATGAACTGGAGACGAAATATATCAGAATTAAACATCCCGGGTTCAAAGATTACTAGAGTTAGACCTCATTTTCTCGTTCGGATGAACTGAATACGAAATATATCAGAATTGAACATCACAGGTTCAAAGATTACCAGAGTTAGACCTGAGTTTCTCATTCGGATGAACTGAAGACGAAATATATATATCAAAATTGTACATATTACCCTTATTGGAAAGGCATGCACTTTTAGGGGCGACCCCAACACAATTAGGGGCGACACAAAACGAAAAAATAGGTCATAATCGGTAGATAACTTTCGGGCCATTTTTTTTAATGGCGAAACTACCCTTTATAATCGGTAGATAATTTTACAATCGAAAGTCAATTTAGTTTCTTTAACTTCCCAATATAAAGTATCCCCAAAATAAAATCCTCTATCCATAATCGGTAGTCATGATAGTTCATATAACTACTGTAACACCCCGTATTTTTAGCATGGCGCATGCTGAAAAATGCGCCATGGACTGAGATGAAGCTTCATCCAAAGCTTTCGTTGGTTGGTAAGAGGTAGATTGGCTTAAGGCCAATATCACGCCAAAATGGCGCATTGCCTTGGGCAATTGACCAAGGGTCAATATTGGGTGCCAGGTAAGGTACATCGTGTATGCATATTGGCTAAGGCCAATATGACCTTAGTTAGAAGTTACATTGGCCAAGGGGAAATCTCGCACCAAAGAGTGCTTCAGGCCAATTGGGTAGATGGCCTTAAGAATGTACAGCTATCACAGCTGGACATTGGTGTGGCCGATGGGCCAAAGTCGGAAATATAGCCATCACGGCCCTTCATCGGGTTTGGCTCGGGAAATGTTCAGCCATCCTGGCCGAGCATAGGAACTGGCATGTGAGCCAGAACTGATTGTACAACCACCTTGGCCAGTTATTCAGGAAAATACATGGCAACAACCATGAATAGTAAAACGGGGAGTTGATGAAGGATTTTATCTCCCCCAATCAGAGTTCTAAAAATGTCAAATAAACATATATAGGGAAGGGTAGTTGGTTGAAGGTGCATATGCGGACTATGCACCAAGTAAGCTTCATAGCTTAGCCGGAAGGGTATAAATGATGCCTAAGGCTCATTTATAGTTACTTAGCCTTGAGAGAGGGCATATGATGCTAAGGCATCACTATACCATTCCACGGACTCGATGATGCATCACTTGGATGTATTTGACGGAACGACCTATACGGACTAGGCCATTACCATTATTGCTTTGCCACGACCTAGCAAACGAGTTGGAATAAGTTGCTTGTCCCTTCGTGGATGAACTATGTTCTGTGCTTGATTCCTTTAGAGTTGGTAAGGATACGTAGGCATCCGCAATGAGTTGCAGCATTTCCGGTCCAGCACGTTGTCCCCTTCATATCATCTAAGCTCGGTAGCTCGACGCAAGAGATGATTGTGCCAATACTTGATGAGGCTAAGTTGCATGCCATTAAGTGGATGCTCATACTTCCTATCAAGTTATAAAGAGAGATGGTAAGCGAAGTAACGAAGGAAATGGCAAGGGCTTAGTTCAGCCTGTGCCTAAGTCCACGGCCTATGCCTTAAGCCTGGACAAGACATGGAAATACGACGGTTGCTCAGCTAGCTAGGAAATTCAGTGATGGATTTCCTATGATGAGGCGAACCCAAATATGCATGTGAAGTGCGTTGGCATTGGCCTTATGGCCATAAACCCTTTGCAGAACAAGGGTAAGCTGGAAAGGTGCGGAAGCTAAGTTAGCTACATCATGCTCCACGAGCATGCTTTCAAGGGCAAGTGAGCGTGCATTTGCCTGAGGATGAGGCCCGGATCTTAGCTTCATCATTGGCGCCTTACGAGGAAGTTAAATCTGCTGTGAGCGTGGCAGAAGCGTAATTTTCGATCCGTCACGAGATGGTATCGGAAAGTTAGAAAACACTAGGGACTTGTGCGGAGTGGACTTGTCCACGAGTATTTCCTTAATGGAAAAATTAAAGTTGGAAGTAGGAGAACCTGCTTGCAGGAAAAGAGTTATGCTTTGCTTAGCGATTCTTGTGAAAATCGAGTTGAGCTTGTCCATGTACTATGAGTTTGCATGGCCTAAGTGGCACACCTTACGAGTGGATATCCGGAAGACCGTCGGGGACGGTGGGTAGACAATGGGGTGATCATCCCCACACGTTGGAAACTATCCAAGGGTGTGCGTTGTCGAGCCGGATAGCATCCACTTACAGTGGAAACCTGGATGACCGTCGGGACGGTGGGAAATTGGAAAATTGTTCTGAGACAGTGCTGAAATCTTGTCATTCAGATGACATCTTTCAACTTGTGAACCTTAGGGATTCTGGGTGGTAGTATGGGATACTATTGGAGGATGCCTTGTCGATTTATCCTCTTGGAATTGGCCAATTGAGATTCTTGGTAGCGTTGTGGGCACTTTTTGGATTCTAGGAAGGTGGTGCGGGACATGTTCTCGGAAGGTCTAAATTGT
>JAJJWX010003878.1:0-38695 GCA_023529315.1 Papaver bracteatum
AGTTCTATGTTCTTCCCCTCAAATTGTTTTCCATTATCATACACCAACTTTGATGGAATTCCAAATCTGCAAATAATAGTTTCAAATATGAATGTAAATATATCTTTGTCGCGGATATGTTGTACTACTTTTACTTCTTCCCATTTTGTGAAGTAATCTGTTGCAACAATTAAGTATATCTTTTTCCCTGATCCTGGTACAAATGGCCCCACAATATCTAAGCCCCATTTTTCAAAAGGCCAAACACTTGTTGAGGATGATAATGGTGCCCCTGGTGCATGTATATTTATTCCATGTCGCTGGCAATCTTCGCAACGTCTTGAAAATTGTTTCGAATCTTCATGCATATACGGCCAGTAATAGCCTTGCATTTTTTTTTCTGTATGCCAAAGATCTCCCTCCGCTGTGATTACCTGCATCCCCACTATGCAACATTTTTAGCACCTTTTCTCCTTCTTCCCTTGTCAAGCATCTAATGACGGCCCATTGAAATATTTGCGATATAATACTCCATCTCTTAATTCATAATTTGTTGCACGACTTTTCAAATTGTGTGCTTCTAATCTGTTTCTTGGTATTTCTCCTCTTGCCAAATATGCATGGAGCTCTGCTCGCCAATCTGCAATATTGCCTCTTGGTTCTTCTTTGCCACTTTCTATCATCATTACATCTGCTTCTTCTTCTTTATTAATTGAAGGTGATATAAGTGTTTGAATTTTTATGCATCTCGCAGTTGGATCTGTCATTATACTTAAAATGAAAGCATAAGCGTCTGCGAGTTTATTGTCCTTCCTTGATATGTGTCTACATCTTATTTGAGGAATTTTCGCAGACAAATCTTCAACAAGTTTTTTGTATTTCTTTAAAGATGGTTTATTTGTAGTGTATTCTCCTGTTATCTGGTGAATACCTAGCTGCGAGTCACTCGTAATTTTGGAATTCTCTAATTTCATTTCTACTGCGAATTTTAGGGCATGTATTACTGCTTCATATTTTGTTTCATTATTAGTGGATGCAAATTCCAATCTAAATGAGAAAGAAATTTTTGCTCCTTCTGGCGAGATTAAGACAATCCCAATTCCATTACCTTCTCCATTTGAGGATCCATCTACCAGTATTTTCCATCTATTTGGTTATGTTAATAAGTCTTTTGGATCTCCATTCTCTTCTTGTATATCCATCATATCCTCTACTGCTTCATCATCTTCTATAGGAAATTCTGCCAAAAAGTCTGCTACAACTTGCGATTTTGTTGAAGATAAAACTTCATATTTGATTTCAAAATGACCAAATTGCGCATTCCACCTTTTAACTCTGCCTGACCTATTTGAGTTTTTCATCACTGACTTAATTGGTACTTTTGTTAACACTTTGATTTTATGTGCTTGAAAATATATACGAAGTTTAAATGTTGCATAAACCAATGCTAGAATCAGTTTTTCAATCTTTGAGTAATTTCTTTCTGCTGCATTAAACGTTTTACTGATGTAATAGATTGGTTTTTCCACTCCTGCATTTACTCACAACAATACTGCGCTCAATGCATGCGAAGTTGTCGCAAGATAAATTAATAACTCTTCTCCTGGTTCTGCTTTTTGCATAATAGATGTATTTATCAGATATTCTTTTATCCCTTGAAAAGATTTTTCACATTCATCCGTCCATTTGAACTTTGTCCCCTTTTTAAGAATGTTGAAGAAATGTTTGCACTTGTCTGATGATCGCGAAATAAACCTTCCTAGCGAGGCTAAGAGTCCATTTAATTTCTGCACATCTTTCACTGTCGCAGGAGTTGGCATATCGCGAACTGCTTGTACTTTCTATGTATCAACTTGTATTCCTTGTTTTGATATAATGTAACCTAAAAAAATTCACGACGCAACTCCAAAGACACACTTTTCAGGATTCACCTTAATGTTAAATTGCCGCATTTGATCAAAAATCTCCTTCAAATCTTGCGTATGGTTCTTAGCTTCCTTGTTTTTTATTAACATGTCATCTACATACACCTCTAATGTTTTATGTATCCATTTCGAAAATACCTTCTCTACCATTCGTTGGTATGTTGCTCCTGCATTTCGCAACCTAAATGGCATTTTTGTATAACAATATAATCCTCTTGGAGAAAAAAATGCAGTATGTTCTTGATCTTCTTCAGCCAGTGGAATTTGATTATAGCATTTATACCCATCCAATGAAGACATTCTTTCATTTCCCGCTGCTGATTCAACCATTTGAGGAATATCTGGTAATGGAAAACTATCTTTTGGACAAGCTTTGTTTAAATCAGTAAAGTCTATACAAATTCTTATCCCTTTGTTTTTCTTTGGGACCACCACCATATTTTCTATCCATTCCGGATATTTTTCTTGACTTATGATTCCTGCATCAAGCATCTTCTGTAATTATTCTTCTATTTTAGGATGATAAGTTGTCATAATTTTTCTTATCCGCTGTTTAAATGGTCTTGCATCTTTGTTAATTTCCAATTTATGACATGCAACTGATGGATCTATTCCAGGTACCTCATCCATATTCCACGCAAAGATATCTTTATACTCTCGCAAGAGATTTACGGTTCTCGCTTCTTCATCCGCGCCCATCTTAGTTCCAATTTTTAGCATTTTAGGTTCTTCTTCAGTCCCAATATTTTTTTTTATTAGTTCCGCTGCAGTATACGTTGCTTCAGGTTCTCCCATTGGTGTTGGCTCTTTTATAATTGTCGCAGGTTTACCTTCTTCTTGCGAGATTTCGCTAGGTATTCATTTTCCTTCTTCTGCTCTGATCATATAAATTCTAAATTCTTCTTCTTTCTTTGCCTCTTTTGCTATTTTTATGCGAATCTTTCGCTGTTTTGTGCGTCCTTCATAATTCTTCACTTCAATTTGATTGCATAATCTCGCAATATCAACATCTCCTTTAATTTCTCCAATTCCACTTGGCATAGGAAATTTAATGCATTGATGTAATGTTGACGCTACAGCCTTAATTGCATGTATCCATGGTCTTCCCAATAGCATGTTACAAAGTGTTACTTGTGTTTCAATTTCCCCTAATGGAATTCACACCACTATTTCTCCTTTAGGTTTGGTTATAGATTTTACAAAGCCATGAATGTGATAAGTTGAACAAGACATTTCTTCATCTTTATATCCCATTCTCTTAAATGTATGATAAAACATTATATCAATAAGAACTTCCAAAGATCCACCAAAGTCCTGGTCACAGCCCATTCTTCCGTGGATTTAGTTAATTTTCCCTTCTCCTTTCGTGCAGCTGTTACTGTGATTACCAAAGGAGATGTGTGATTCACATTTTCTTCTGATACTTCTGCTGCTGTGAACATAATTTTCTACTTTTCCCAATGGGAAAATTAGGCTAAGGCCCAACCCATGGATAACCCATAATATGAGGCCCTTAATTAAAAGAAGTTTAAAACTAGGCCCCAAATTATTAAAAGACCTTGATACCCTTATGCATATTGTCAAGCCCATAATTAAATAAAATTTAAATTTAGGCCCAAAATTATTAAAATATTATGTGATGATGTTCCAACCACATCCAACCACCACAGCCACCGCCAACCACCTCCGACCACCACCGCCATCCACCTCCGACCACCACCGCCACCAACCACCGCCGACGGCCATGTCCGGCCACCACCGCCAACCGCCGCCGCCAACCACCACCTCCGACCATCCGCCGCCGGACACCGACGTCCACCACCACCAACCATCGCCACCACCTCCAACCACCACCGACGTCGGCTCCTCCACCAACCGCCACCATTGCCGACCACCACCAACATGATGTTTACACAGAACTTACACATGCATATGACATGTGTATCCAGAAGTTACACATTCATATAAAATGTGTAATGCAAAGTTACATTTGCAAATAGATGTGATGTTTACACAGAACTTACACATGCATATGACATGTGTATCCAGAAGTTACACATTCATATAAAATGTGTAATGCAAAGTTATCTATAAGTTATTCATCATAAAATACATGTATTACTTTAATTTTCATTTACAATAATTTGTTCATTCATCAATTACTACAATCATAGTAATTGGTTGTTTGAACACAATAAACGAATTAAAACAAGAGATATGGAAAGCGAAATCCAAGAAATAATTTACAATAATTGAGTTCTCAGACTCAGGCCATAGCTGACCACATATCAATTCCATCGGAAACCATGTCCTGTAACTGCAACAACACCAACTGAGTACAAATCTCAGCACCAGCTAGCTTCATTTCCTCTATTCCATTACCACTGTCTTAATTGCAGTTGTACCAGTACCTGTAATCATTCATATGAACGCACTCCATCATACGAAAAACCAAGCAAAATGCAAGCAATAATTATGTATGGGTAATCATTAGTTAAACCCCAAAATCAACAGTTATGCATGTGTAATCATTAGTTACACTTATAATTAATACGTGTAAGCTAAAGTTACACATGCATATGGCTTGTGTAACCTGCAATTACACATCCATATGGCTTGTGTAACCTACAGTTACACAGCCACATGCCTTGTGTACTCATAGCATATTCTTCATTAAGGCTATAAAAAAGGATATCACACATAGCTACTTGCGATTCTTAAACAGTAAAATCTACTCAATAACACTTAATCAACTAAAAATTGCAACATAATAATTTGAAAGGTATATAACTAGTAGATGCTAGTGTAACTACTTTTACAGTCTACCAACCAATAAAGAAAGTTCTTAGGCATACCAAAATATCTTCTAACTACTCTTTAGCCTCATCGACTCCTGCAATGTCAGCAAATGTGATACTTCACTGTGTTTTTTTGGACTGTTGCTCCACCAGAACCCATATTTTCACGACTCCTCGGTTGCACAGTTGTATCCTGTATGAATAACATAATTACGTGATTAGTTGTTTCATTTCCATTTACAGAAGAATCATAAACTCCATCTTGCAAGTTTTCTTGAGTAATATATGTGGTTTTACAGCATGTGTAACTAGAAGTTACACATCCATATAGCTTGTGTAACTAGTAGTTACACATCCATATAACTACTGAAATACAATCTCAGCAAGACCGATGACAAATCAAAATAACTAAGCATTACAACACTGTGAAAATAACTCAATGTAATCTGGAGACACTCAAAACTAATACTTATCCAACCAGCATAAGCTCAAACAAGAAATTTTTTTCTACTACATCTATTACAACACTATGAAAACACACCAACTAGAAGACCACTTGTGTTTCAAGAACAACCATGGTACTGAACAAATTTACTTGTTATTACCGAGCTTCAGACAATATATATGTTGAGCAAAGAGAATCCTGACTCATATGGCTAGTGTAACCTGAATTTGCACATGCATATGCAGGTTACACATCCATATGCCTTGTGTACTCAGAGCATATATGTTACACATATACTTAGCATATATTTAGATCCTGGTTTTGCTACAGCTCCAGGAAGAAAAGTCCATTATATCACATATTTCCGTAGAAACAACCATAAACAATACTCCCAACATCCAATTATCATTGATTACTCGTAAAGTCTGAAGAAATCATGCTAAAAGCTAATAGTTTATAAGTGTTCACAACAAGTTGATCATTTCTGTTGTTTCACTAGTTTCTCCTACACTTACTTCAACAAATGCTAAAAGCTATTTGGCATTTAAAACTAATAAATAATCGACCTGGAGAACCAGTATCAACTTACTATTGTTCATACATGTTCTAGCAAGATCATGACTACCAACATATAAAAAAAAAGCCAATACAAGCAGAATGTAAAGTAGATCCAACTTACAATGTCCAGTACAACTCCAGCATCCGTAGCAAACCTCTCTGCTTCATACCAAAACACTACCACTAACTTTAAACCTGATGCACTACCACCCCTGCTTCCTTATACTCTTCCAAAACCTGCAGGTGCACCTCTACCATCAACACCACCATAAATTCTTTAATCAAACAACATATTTGTAGGCCAAGACTCAAGATAAGCAAACTAAAATCGAACCAAAATGAAAAGAATGCAACATTAATGGAAATAATGCAACACTTTCAAGTAAATAGATGAACAAAGAGATTCTAACTATTGTTTGAGAGTGATTTAAATGATTCTGTGAAAAAATACACATTCAGTCAGTATGTGTAAATAAAAGTTACACATATATTTAGCATGTGTAACTAGAAGTTACACATCCAATTTAGCTAGTGTAACTAGAAGATACACAACAATATGGATATTTCTGTAGAATTGTGGTTACCAAGGAATCTTGTTTCCAGGCGTTTCCTTTTAGATTTACCGATGCAAGTGAACTTCCCTCTGCAAATAAGAGATAAGACAAGTTAAAGATCACCATTACTTCACATATCAATTTGTTTACTTTACAATCAAACCACCTATATGTCTTTTTGAATGTGAGAGTTGAGAAATTATTTCAGAACTGCAATAATACACATATTCCAAAAACACAAACCTATAAAACACTAAAACAAATCATACTTTCAAATCCTAATCACATTAAATTAGCAATAGCAAATAAATAGTAAAAGTAAATGAATCCAGGATACAAATGCAACACCTTTTCATCATACTATGAGCAACAACACACAGACAACATCATCATCCATCATAACACAAAATCAATCCGAAGGAATCTACTTAGTTTTCGCATGAAACTAATAAACAGAACTTCTCATCATTTCGGGGTTACTCAAACTTTTACACATATAATTAGCATGTGTAACTCGCAGTTACACATCCAATAAACATATATAACTCGCAGTTACACATATAATTAACATGTGTAACTAGTATCTACACATCCAATTATCATTGCATACTCGTAGAGTCTGAAGGCATCATACTAAAAGCTAAGAGTCAGTACCAAAATATAGGTCCATGAAACAGAATCTTCAAAGTATGGAACTCCCTAGCATGCATGATACACATTTTACCACAATATACAGAAAACCAAATAATTTAGACAGTTTTGCATTACCAAGCATCCATATCAGCAGCCTTGCTGACACTTGAATCACCTAAACTTTTCATCTCATCGCCAACAATATCAACTTTCTTCCCCTTGTCAGAATCAACGCCATTTTCATCTCTCAAATTCCTGTAATAAGTAGATGCTCAAAATTAAAAGGAATTATGACATCCATAAATACTCAAATGATACATACAATCTATAAACACTATTGATGAACATCAATACACTCTACAATTACTGATAACAACATGTAATCATCAACAACAACAACAAAAAAACAATAATCTAAGCGCATACCTAGATTTAAAACCTATTGATTCAAGAAAAAACGAGAGAAATCTTACTGATTTGCAGATCTTTGCTCATATGACGATTTCATTTTTGCTGCTGTTGAAGATCATCTTGATTCCATTGTTGAATCTGCACAAAAAGTAAGTAATTAAGGTTAAAATGACTGTGAAGATCTTCCATTGATTCAAAAACAATCAGGTTCTTCTTCTTCTCAGATCTGAACAGAATCAAACAAAATAAAATATCAAAAACATAATCGAAAAAAAATGATGAACCTGATCAAAAACCTAATCGGAAATGATTTCTGCTACTTCAAATCAACTGAAACTTAGATTCAATTAAAAATCTTCAAAAAAAACCAGCCAAACCAACGAAAACCTAACCTGATGCAACTTAGAAACAACTAAAACCTAGATTCAAATGAAATCGATTGAATGATTTATTCATATTTGTA
Source organism: Papaver bracteatum (assembly GCA_023529315.1). NCBI lineage: Eukaryota > Viridiplantae > Streptophyta > Magnoliopsida > Ranunculales > Papaveraceae > Papaver > Papaver bracteatum. The sequence goes on from JAJJWX010003878.1 coordinate 7,767, forward strand.
GATCAACCTAACCTAGATTCAACTAAAACCTAATCAGATCGATTCGTCTTCTTCTTTCGTCGATCTGAATGCGATGTAGCCGGCAGAGAAAATGAATGGATAAGAGAGAGAAACAAAATTGAGAAATGAAAAATATCTTCTGTATTCCTCTTGTATAAATACTAAAGGGAAATGTTGCCATTATTAAAATACAGAATAATTAATTATGGGTCTGATCTGAAGATAATTTGATTTTTCGGGCCTAATAATATCCTTTTCTTAAAGTATGGAGTTGATAGGGGAGGATCCATTTAGTGGGGATTCTATATATTGAACCCATATAGTAGGGGGGTTCTAGTATTTTTCACTTTCCCAATCCTTAAGAGGTGATTGTTTCTTCACCGTCATAATCTTCTTTCCTTCAAAATCTCGTTTATGTAATCTTCCTCTTCTATTTTCATAAAATTCGTCAATCATCGTTTTTGTGATTACAAACTTCCTTTTATTTCCATTGATCTTGATTACTCTTTTTCCTTCATCCGATTTGCTATTTTCTTCTATCATTTTCTTGATTTGAACAATCTTCACCACAATTTTCACAAATTTTCCCTTTCAATCCCTATTTCGAGCGCCAAAATGTAGTAGCAGGAAATCCCACACTACACCCCTCATAAGAATTTGCACAATCAGTCTATGAACACTTAACCAGGAACAACGATTTTCATTAATTGATACTTAGAAAATTACAAAGGAAAAAGGAAATTAAAATACAATCGCTCTATTTAGAATTTTCTCTCTCCTAAAAACTTTCTTTAGCATTCCAAAAATTATCCCCCCCTTCTCAAGTTTACTCATCCCCTATATATAGGGTATTACATAATGGATGACAGCTAAGCTATCCCTTAATTTCGGATTTAACTTGCGATATATTCGCGAGTGCAATAATGTTAATCTCGCAAACACTCTAATCTTCGCAGGATTTTTAAATTTTCTTCATGTTTCTACCATCGTTATTTGTTGCGTCATTCTTTTAATCTTTTCTGCGACGCTCGCCGGTGTCTTTAGTGAAAACTTCGCAAGAATGTTCTTGCTGCGATATTCCGATCATACACGTTGTTCAATCAATTAGAATATCCGACCTTATTGGTTGTTGATTTAAATTGATTGAAACTTGGATATTGGTCTTTGGTACCATCCAAGTTATCTCTCTTTGATTAATACTCGCAGATTATATTTGTTTGAGTAAATCAAATTGAGAGATTGAGATAATAACTCTTTGAGATATTTTCTATTGAATGAGTCTAGTTGATTCTCTATAAAGTAACTCGAAGTTGTCCAAACAGATTGATAATCGAAATATTGGGTGTGGTTGTTAGACCCCTGCTTTTTCACAAACAACAAAGGGAGAATCTATTTGATAAGCACTCTAATCAATGTTGCTTAAAATATTTGATGAGTCATTGACAAAGGCTCTTATGTTTAATCTAATAAACTCATTTGTCTGGTTTGTTCAATATTTCCTCTGACTACAGAAATAATCAAGTTTTGATTCGCATTCAATCGATATAGATCTCAAAAAGAACTATTGAGAGTTGCCGATCTCAAGTAACTAATCAATCAAGTCTACCAAAGATAAACCGATTCTAGTGGGGTCCCAGTCGATTAAGGTTTGTGCACTAAATCCATAAGATACGAAAACTAATAAGAAATCTTCTTTGTCTTCAAATCTTCTATTGCCTTTAAATACCTGAACAACAACACTTGAATCATATGGTGATCAATCACACACAGAACGGAGTCTGTTAACAATGGATTATCACAAGACATCTTTAGATCCGAAGATGGTTCTAAAGATCCAGTCCATACTTTGATCTAGTCTGAGTGAATCTTATATCATAAGAGAAGATTCTCAAGAATAAACAAACTAGGTGCAATTAGAGTTTCAAAAACCGTTAGTCAATCAAATCAATAATGGAAAACTAATAACACTGCAATTATCTAGTTTCCCACCAACGGTACTAGTAGAGATTATTGATTCCACGAAAGTCTTTAAACGAGTGGTCGTAAGAGATTTCGCCTAATTAGGGTACTTTCCTCTCCGAATAGACGGCTCCACCAGAAACAACAAGAAATGATGTTTTCCTGGCTCTTAGGATGGTTTGAAAGAAATGCAAACTCAAGTATTTATACACCAAGGTTTTTTGGAGAACAAGGAAATTCCAAAACCAAAAATATTCTCAAGATATGCAATAAAATACCTAAATTCGGTTTTCATATTCCCAATAAATGTTAACCAATATTTCCGAAAACTCTCATGGAAAAACTTCTATTATTAGTTTAGTACATTAACTAATAATATAATCCAGGGGACATGTTTTAAATGCTGGTAATTAAAACATATATTATGAAAATCATAATTAAATGCTTTTCACTTTTTCGGACCAGGGATCACCTTGAGTATCAAGGAATATCTTTGAATAGTAAAGGATAAGAGTTATGCACATGTTCAAATATGTCGACATCTTGAAGTTTCTTAGCAAACCCTAAACCCAAGCTTTACACAAACCTTGGAAGAACATAAGTTATCGACTATCTGGTTTCTCTAGCTAGGATATATCTTATAGTCTGACTAAATATAAAATCCATAATATAATCAAGATTTTTTTTTCATTTTCTTTAAACATTTTCCCAAGATAATAAAATTACCCAATTTATATTATTTTATTAGTTTTAGTTTTAGTTTTATTAATAATCTAGCATTTAACAGGGTTAGTCATGGAATTTCCTCTGGTCCCTTTAATATCTTGACTTAGTCAAACACAACAGTTAATAAAAGAAGAAAGGAGTATATTTTTAGTTCTAATATGTTGAAAAAAAATATTTGAAGCATGATAATATATAAGATAAATATAAGCAATTATCATTGTTTTTTATTTTATTAAACAAGATTGTTCCACACGTGCACGTGTAAGCTGGAAATAATATTTTTTCTAGTATCACAGGGTCTGGAATTGTTATCGGTTTTATTTAAATTATTCAAATTACTATTGTTTACTAATCATTGTTTTGTACGTTTACCATTTTAGCTTCATTTAATTTAAAGAATATTTTTGAGAAAGTTATAAAAGTAAGGGTAAAGTAGGATTTCCAAAATTTGCAGCTTCATTTACTGTTCATAAACAGTGCCTAAGGGGAGTTCCCTTTATAATAGTAATATATATGATTTTTATATTTAAATATATAAAGAGTATTATTACGAGTAACTAGTTGGAAGCCTAACAAGCTAAGCTCCAACAACGTCCCACTACATTAGTTAAACAGGTTGCCGTGCTAGCCTACTAGCGAGCTTCATGAGGAACCAGCCAAGGAAACCGAAGTGGATATGGGGGATGATTATGTCGCAAGGGGGCAAGCTAACTCTACCTTAAGTTCGAAATATTGAGTCATTGGGGACTCGAACTGGGGACCTACTAGAACGCATCAAACTTTTGAAGAACATGGATGACCATCTGAGAATAAATATTATAATATATATATATATATAAAATAATTATTATTGTCGGATAAAGAGTATTATTACAAGAAACTAGTTGGAAGCCTAACAAGCTAAGCTCCAACAACGTACCACTACATTTGTTGAACAGGTTGTCATGCTAGCCTACTAGCGAGCCTCATGAGGAACCAATCAAGGGAGCCGAAGTGGATATGGGGTTGATTATGCCGCAAGGGGACAAGGTAACTCTACCTTCCATGTAAAACTATGCAATATTGCGCCTTCGGGGAATCGAACCTGGGACCTCCTGGAGCGCATCACCTTTGAGGAACAAGGATGACCAGCTTAGCTAACCACCCGATATTGGATAAGGAGTGTTATTACAAGAAAATATTTATAATATTTTATAATTATTATTGGATAAGGAGTATTATTCGAAAAAAATAGTTGGAAGACTAACAAGCTAAGCTCCAACAACATACTATATTACACAAGTTTAACAGGTTTCCGTGCTAGCTATCCCACCTCCAAATGCTCCAAGAAATTTTTCGCGAATGTAACCCGACAATGTAGTGGTTCAGTGATCTCTTATCACCCACTCGTATTTCAGCCTTATAAGTTTGCACCTATGCAAACAACCAACTTCATTGAGTTATGCAACGGAAGACTTAACTTAGATTTTCTCTACCAGAAATATAGCCCATACTACAAAGAGGTTCTTGCCATGTTTATGCTTCACATAATTATGGAGTAGTTTCAAATCAACAGAATACCAAGACAAACATATAAGACAACAAACTCTCTTTTATTATCTTAAGGGGAAGATACAAAACTCGTCCAACCAATGGACTTACAAGCTTATTCTCTAAGCCTAACACATAATTACTCTCTACTGCAAAGTGGTTCCTCAACACTTGAAGACTTGCATTTGCAAAGGTACTCTGGATATTTATAATGCCAAGAACCAGACCAATATGTATGCAACACAGTTGCACGCCCTATGAACAGGCATCTATCCGTAGGCGGGTCCCTAACCGCCATAATCACTTTTTAACTGCTAAATTTAGTGCTGGCTTTCACAATGGCGCCACTTTTATCTCGAAAGGTTAGGCTATGCCAAAATCGGTTATAAAGCCATTTTATAATTGTATCTAACTTTCTCTTTCTCTTTCACTTTGGCATGCGTGCGATGCACACACACTGATGAGTGCCAAATATTGCATGTTCATACACCTTTTCATTGGCACTTAACTCATATTTCGCGCTTCAAAGTCATATATTATCCCAAATTCTGCATTTTTACCATTTTCAAGAATAAATATTTGTATTAATTAATTTTGTGTTTTTAAGTACTAAATAAAGCTTGGAAGAATTGAGAAGACAAAAGAGAAGAAAGTTGGAAGCGTTGCAACCCGCTCGCACATCAGTGGCAACCTGTTTACAAATTCATGGGATTAAACAACCCATGATCCAAAACCCAAGACCCAAATCCATTTCCACCTCACCCCCATTGGATTCTTTCCAAAACATCCACCTCACCCCCATTGGATTCTTTCCAAACATCCACCTCACCCCCATTGTATTCCATTTCATCCATCAATTAAAGAAAACATCCCCATTCTCTCACTCAATCACTCCCAATTTGTTTCCCACAACCAAATATATTCCATTCAATCCATCAATTAAGAAAACATGTTTTGTTGAGTGGATGCTTTCCAAATTTCGAATCCAAGTGCTTGAGGGAATTTTGTGTATAAATAGAGAGGGTTGTTGTGTTGAAAAACCATCCAAGAATATCTTGTTCATGTTAGTTTATCAAATTTCAATTTTGTTATAATGTTCTTCATGTTCTAATTTCATTTACTAGGGTTTAGATGAAGCCCTAATCTCATTGGTATGTATTCATATCTTGTATCTTGTTCTTGAAAGTTTAGAATTGTTTAAAGATATAATTTAATCCAAGTTTGTCAACATCTTGCTCTCACAATGTATGCCATGTATCCATTGTAGTTAGAATATCTCTATGTTGATTATGCTACAACTCATGCTTAACCAAATATTGATCTTTAGATTAGTTGTGCTTAATTAGACAATTAATGCTTTGGAGAAATACTTTAGTTGTGATTAAATTATCCATTGGAGAAACACCTTAGTTATACGGTAGACTTGAATCTACTATAAGGACAAGAATAATATTACAAGTTGAATGCATATCATAGGTTATTGGTGGATTTGAATACCCTAGTATCCATATTATCATTTTTTACATATCTTGCTATTTGCATCTTTTACTTTTATTATTTCAGTCACTTGAAAATCATATCGTCGTATCGACAAAAACAAACCCCTTTTGGTTACTCTCTGAATCAGGATTTAGAATCAACTTCTACACTCTCCAAGTCTCTGTGGTTCGACCTGTGCTTGCCCTGTGTTGCTTGTCGATATTGTGCACTTGCAGTATTTATACAATAGTAGGTATCTTTCCGAGCCTACCACACACTCGTAACTGACAGCTTGAACTCAAATCTGGAAATCATTGTGCTGCACTAACTTTGGCCCGAGCCAATGTTCGACAATGATTGTGCTTTACTCACTCTTGACCTACGCCAAGTGTCGACCGACAATGGTCGCGCTTCATTCAACTTGCACTTCTTCCAAGTATACAGAAATGGTTGTGCTTTATTAATCCCGATCATGCACTTAGATTATTTGGATTCCAACACCCAAATATCACGCCAATTGAGTCTTGACTTGTTTAGTTTAACTTCATACTTCATATGCATCACTTGCATTCTTTTTGTCGAGCAATAATCACCAATGACGCATTTGGCAACGCCACTGTTGCATATGCATTATCCAAGACTTTTTCAATGCTTAAAACGATGCCAAAGTCATCTCATGACTTTTCATTTCATCCTTTACTCTTTTCTTGAGCTGGGATAACTCTGAATAAGGATATGCAACACTATCACATCGTATTGCATGTGCTAAGTAACCTTTCTTGTCTCAGCCATGATGATGCTACATCGTCAGACTGTGAAGCTCCATCTGCCAGCCTACAACTTCAGTGTTGCGCAATAATTATGCACCACTGTTGAGGCATGTCATAGACCTCCCCCACCCAATCCATTCAACGTCCTCGTTGAATGCAACATTAGTTTAGCTTCTACTGAACTTTCTTGGTCTTGTACGCATCTGAGCCACTCTCATAAATCAGCAATTTCTCTTGGCCTTCAACCTTGCCAAAACTTTTCTGCTTAGTACTTTACGCTACCACTTAGTTTGTTTGCCTTGCCACTAATCATATGCATTCCATCTATACTATCGCATCGTATATGCTTCAATTCTACTTTATTGACATCTTAATGCCCAAACGCTATTGCAATATGTCGTTATGCCTCTTGCATCAACGCAATTTTTTTTTCTTCAAGATATTTCATGCCTAAGTGTACACGCCAAACATCCAACATATCATCGTGATATGCATAACTTAGCTTATTGCCTTCAACTCCGGCTGACATTGCACTCTTGCAATTCAACATGCCTTATTGTAGACTAAGTGTTCTTCAATCATTTTGCAATACTCTTGTGCAAATTCGACTGAAATGCTTGACATTATCCATGACTTAGGATACCTGGGACATCCCACCGTCTCTTTGGACAAGGTTCATATTCACGCGCCTTTGAAATTAACAAGGCCTCACTTGTTCTTTCAAACTGCTACACTTTAATGTAGCAGAAAAACAACATCATGTTCTTCCTAACTATGAGTTACTGTTAACTCATATGCTTGATGGACTTACATATTCATTCTTGCTGCGCTACTCCATGCTATCACTGCCAAATATTATCGCACTTCTACGTAACTTCCCCAATAGAAAACTCGCATATGCCACCAACTTCAACTCTTCTTTCTTGGCCTTGCTTTAAGCGTTTATTTTTGCATACTTTGGCTAAGTATACTTGTAGTGCTTCCCCAATGAACTAGATTTACATTAAGCAAAAAGAGATAAGGTTTTTTCTTAAACACCACCTTCATTCATTACACTAGCCTTACATAAGAAACATATAGACTTCTTCCCATTTACACCATTGGCCAACACATGGCCTCACTGAAAGCAAACTAACAACCAAAGAAAATACACCAACAAAAGTGTATTATCTTTTAAGACAGAAAAATCAGCAACACCCAACTTTAAACTTCAAACAGAAACAACAAACATATTTGTGCCAAAGCCTCCATATTTCAGCAACCTTGCAGGTTCAGGCAGTTGCAAACAACAATGCAAGGCCCCTATTCATAATTCTATCAGTCACGGTAAACAAGGGATGCTAAGATCCATAAGATATCTGAATTCCTCATGAATCTCAGCTAAGATTTATTTAAACTACTTTACAGGCAAAAACTCACTCTCCCTTCTTTTATCGGCATTATATCATCCGGACTGGCATTCCTTACACCCTTCACAAAATAAGGTGCATTTGGACTTTGTATGAAAATCCCGCCAAGGTGAGGCATCGTTGTTGCCTCTACTATCTTGAAAAAGTTGTTAACAAGGATCATCTCAAAATCATTAAAATGCATCATCATTATAATGATGTGGCCACGCCACTCGCCAACTTCCATACTTGTGACAACCATTCCCTTGATTAGTTTGGCTACATCATTCACCGTCTTCATGTAGTGATCATCCTAACGCACTTCCAAACCCAAGTACTCTGTCATCGAAAAACTCATAAAAGTGTGTGGAGCACCTGTATCTGCCATGCACCAGAGTCGATGATTGTGAATTCCAACCTTCACATAAACCAGACCAGCGCCATTCAGACCATGATGTGTTATTGCCTTTTGTGGTACTATGTTGAATAATTGAATTGGATTGACATGCATTACTTCACCAGTTTCTTCTTTCTCGCCATTATACTCAGTGACTATTGCGGACAATTTTTCTCTTTTAGGACAATCACGCGCAAGGTGAGGACCCTTGCATAGGAAGCATCCACCATCTTTTTTCTTCACGGCCTGACTATCATCTCTTTGATAGTTCTTTTCCTTAGCCTCAAAACTTTTCCTACTTCCATCGTACTTCTTCTTCGGGCTTTTCTTATCCTTTCCCTTCCTATTAGCATCAGTTGAGGTATTGACTGACCTAGAAAGTCTATCCACGATTGCAATGACCGAAGGTAGGTCGTTGGCACCCTACCTTCTTAATTCGGCCTGAGCCCTTGCTTGCAAACTAGATGTAAATTAAACAACTTATCTTCCTCAAACATGTTGTGAGTATCTAACATCAGAGACAAAAACTCTTTGACATATTCCCGTGGTGTACCGGTATGCCGCAACTTACGCAAGTTCTCTCTGGCTAACCAAGTCGCATTGCTTGGTAAGATTTGACCCTTCAACTCTTCTTTCATGACATCCCATGTCACAATGCCTGGACGACCAGCAGTAACCTCATCAGTTCTATTCCTCCACCATAATTTTGCATCACCTTCCAGGTACATGCTAATGAGAGTAACCTTTTACTCTTCTGGAGTTCTGGAGGCCTTGAAGTATTGGTCTATGTCCCATATGAAATTCTCCAATGCCTTCGCATATCTTGCGTCAGAAAACGCCTTAGGTTTTGGGACTTTAATCTTTATAAAGTCACTACCACTACCACCCGCAGTAGCTTGATCAAAACCTATTGTACTCACCATTCTATTTAAGACGCCTAACTCATCAGTTAGCTCTTTCAAGGAATCTGTGAACATGGTCTTAACAGCAACGATTTGGCCTTCCAAATCAGATATGCTTCTTAGTTGTTACTTGGTTTGGCTCAAACATATCAGCAACGTACTCATCTAGAGCTTGAATGCGAGCCATATCCGTTGCATCAAAATTGGCATTGTTAGGATGGCATACCACATCACCAATCATGTCTTCCAATTGCGCTACCCTATCAGTTAAGGAATCAAACATACTCTTCTTACCAGCCATTATCTCTAGCAATTTCAATAACTAAACTAGAGCAAAACAAAGAATATCTTCCAAAAACAAAGCCAAAACAGAGCAATCTGATATCTGATGCCCGAAGTGTCACACCTCCAAATGCTCCAAGAAATTTTTCGCGAGAATGTTACCCGGAAATACAGTGGTTCAGTGATCTCTTATCACCCACTCGTATTTCAACCTTATAAGTTTGCACTTGCAAACAACCAACTTCACTGAGTTATGCAATAGAAGACTTAACTTAGATTTTCTCTACTAGCAATGTAGCTCATACTACAAAGAGGTTCCTGCCATGTTTATGCTTCACAAAATTAGAGACTAGTTTCAAATCATCAGAATACCAAGACAAACATATAAGCCAACAAACTCTCTTTTATTAACTTAAGGGAAAGATACAAAACTCATCCACTTACAAGCTTATTTTCTAAGCCTAACATAGAATTACTCTATAATGAAAAGTGGTTTCTCAACACTTGAGGACTTGCATTTCCAAAGGTTCTCTGGCTATTTATAATGCCAAGAAACCAGGCTAATCCGTATGCAACACAGTTGCACGCCCTATGAACAACCATATGTCCATGGAACCGCCACAATTACTTTTTAACTACTAACTTTAGTGCTGGATTGCACAATGGTGCCACACTTTTCCCAAAAGGTTAGACTATGCAAAACTCGGTTATAAAGCCACTTTATAATCGTCTCTAACTTGCTCTTTCACTTTGGCATGTGTGTGATGCACACACACTCGTAACTGACTGCTTGAACTCAAATCCAACAATCATTGTGTTGCACTAACTTTGGCCCGTGCCAATGTTCGACAATGATTTTGCTTTACTAACTCTTAGCCTACGCCAAGTGTCTGGCAATGGTTGCACTTCATTCAACTTGCACTTCTGCCAAGTATCCGGCAATGGTTGCGCTTTATTCATCCCGATCACGCACTTAGACTATTTGGATGCCAACACCCAAATATCACGCCAATTGAGTCTTGGCTTGTTTAGTTCAACTTCATACTTCATATTCATCACTTGCATTCTTTTTACCGAGCAATAATCACCAATGGCGCATTTGAAAACACCATTGTTGCATATGCATTGTCCAAGCCTTGGCCAATACTTGGAACGATGCCAAAGTCATCCCATGACTTTGCATTACATCCTTTACTCTTTCCTTGGGATAACTCTGAATAAGGATATGCAACACTATCGCGTCGTATTGCATGTGCTAAGTAGCCTTTCTTATCTCAGCCATGACGATGCTACATCGTCGAATTGTGCAGCTCCATCTTCCAGGCTACAACTTCAGTGTTGCACAATGATTGTGCGCCACTGTTGAGGCATGTCATACTATCCTACCAGCGAGCCTCACGAGGAACCATCCAAGGGAGCCGCGACGGATAGCGGGCATATTATGTTACAAGGGGAAAGCTAACTTTACCTTCCACGTAAAATTCTGTAATATTGCGCCATCGGAACTCGAATCTGGGACCTCCTAAAACGCATCAAACCTTTGAGGAATGGGGATGACCAGTTGAGCTAGTTACCCTTTCTTTTATCATTTAATAAGAATTTTATATTTTTATCTTTAAACATTATTAGTATGGTTTGGTTATTATTATATTACTATTAATTGTTTGAGAAAATAGAAATTGAAATACTAATTATGATTTAGTTGTTATTGTACAATATTTTAAGGTAAAATTTGTTTTTATATTAAAATAACAAGTCGTAAATAGAGAATCAATTAAATCAAATTACGTGTGTCCACAACTTTTACATTTGAGCTTTTAAAAACTAATCTTGACTCTTGAGAAACTTCTAAAAACATACCTAAATTAGAAGAGTTTTTCTCCAAAAGTACTTTGAAAAAAATCTACCAAACACAATTTTTCCAATTTTTTTTTTTTTGTCAGTGATACTTTTGATTGGGAAAAAGCAATCCCATGCTTTAGTTTAGTTTGGACTTTGGAGATAGTTTAGGTTTAGTAATTAAGGGATAACTGAGGCTTAGTTTGGTATTGCTGCAGCTTTTGTAAAAGCAATTTTCTGCTGTGCGTTGTTGTGATGTGTTGTGAGAAAAAAGCAGTTAAACGTTTGATAAAATATTAATTAAAGTTAAGGTTCATTAAAAAACAATCAAAGTGTGTTTGGTAAAATATTAGATTCAACCATTGTTGTTGTGGCAAATGACAAAAACATACATATCTCTAAAAATAGTTTTATTCAATTTTATTGGGGTTAAAAATAATTAATTTTTTTTACTATTAAATATAAATAGATTAAATATTGAATTTTACTAATTATTACTATTATTATGATTGTTAAGAAAATTTATTTTTAGTTAACCAATTTTAATATATATAATTGTGATACAAAAAATAAACTAAAATTAAGTAATTATTTAAAATTTGTTTTTATTTTTATTTTTGATAAATTAAATGAAATGGTATAATACAATAGTTTGAAAATAAAACATAATAATATTTTAAGAATAAAATATAAGAAATAAAAATTGATTGTATTTAAGGGTAATTTTTGTCATTCACAAAATAAAATAGGGACAAAAAAGATAAATCAAACATTAAATTTTGGTGTGACCACATCTTATGCTTTTGTAGTTTTTAAAAGCTCCTTCTCCCCAGCTTTTAAAAATTGAGAAATCTGGGAAGTGCTTTGGATGATAAGCACTTTGATTTTTTTTTATCAAACACCAATTTCAAAAATTATTGACATATATAGGTTTTGAAAGTGTTTTTGGAAAAATAAAAGCATTAACAAACCCAGCCTTAATCAATTGCTAATACGAGGACACCTGTTATCACCGGAAAATTTATGGCCTAATCACTCAATGGTCTCCCAAGAACTGCCATGGTCCCCAAAATATCTTTTGGGAGAAAGGGTGGGTACTAGGTACCAAAGTCGAACTAGCAGTCTGGTGATGTCAGCTGTAAGCAGTGTCTGAATTCCGGCCGGGCTAGTATTCAAATACTAGAACATTAACTATCCCGCTAAGTTTAGCAGAAATGTCTTTATATTTTTTGGTAGTTAGTTTTATTCAGTTCAGATTCCCCCCAGGCAGCTTATGGAAGCATTAAAGTACTGCAGCAGTCTATTAACGCTGCTTAGGTATAGTGTAGAAACTTCAATTTCCCATTTCTTTTCTTCATTTCAATTTCATGATTCTTTTCTTCATTTCAATTTCATGATCAATTAGGGCTTCCACTTTCTTCTCACAAACCCTAGTTTCCTTTCTTCTCTTCTCCATAACTTCTGTTTTCGCACACTACTGATCTTAATCTAGCCATCCAGGTAATCTTCCTACTCTAAAAAAATTAAATTTGCTCTGTTTTGATCATATTATCTGTTTTCATTTTACATTTTACTATTCATCATACTACATAGAAATGGCTCCTAGAAAAAAGAAAACCAAAACTGCATCAAATTACTTAAATGCTTATTATAAGAAAACCCATGATAATTTTTACTCAGATAAGAAAGTAATCTCTGAGAGATACATAGATTATGAGTCTCTTCCTAACTACCCAATCTCACAGTGTTTCAGTGGAAAGAATATGATTGCTAGTTTGATTCATATTCGCGGTCCAGCTCCTATTGGTCCAGTTCTATTGTTTTATTCACAAATACATAACTTATCTGAGAAAGATCAATCTTTTGATGTTTACATTGAGGGGAAAACACACACGATCACTCCTGATTTAATCGCCAATTGTCTTGGTCTGGAAAGACCAGTAGAACCACTTCCTTTCCCTCCTACTAGTGAACATGAGTTGGTTGTTTCCAGAGATGACTTTAGGAATGCTGTTTTACTGCCTGAGCATAAGAATTGGACTGGTCGTTGTCCTCGGAGTGAGATAAAAGTAGGTTGTTTGAAGCCAACCATTAAACTCCTGGTTAAAATATGTCAAAGTAACATTCTTCCTATACCCAATAATCACCAAACGACGAACCTGAGTTCAGTTTACTTGTCCTTTTTACTTCTTCGTCGATACCAGGTTGATATTTCTTATGTGATTTGGAATACAATGGCTTGTGTTGCTCCCAACTGTGGTAGAACTACAGCTGTTCCTTACGGGATCATAGTTGGTCAATTGCTGGCTTATCTAGGTCACCCATGTCCAGCTGATAGTCCATGTACCAGTGTCCCTATTACATTTGGCAGGAGAGTTTTGGGTGCAAATCGTCTACCCTATGATCCTCGGGACAGCAATGACGGACCTTTGTATGAACTGCACTCTGGTAACATTTCTCCTCTTCCTCCCCCTAGTAGTTGTACAGATGACGATGATGCTAGTGAGCTCCCACTTCCAAATGATCCTCCTAGAGAATCATTTGGACAATTTGTTTGTTTATCTGATTCCATCCAGTCACTTAAGGATACCATGGAGGTTATTCTTTCTCATTTTGAGCAGCAACATGACGACTTCATGCAACAAAAAAAGATGATTGAAGATATTGCTCACCGACAAAACCGCCTTGAGCAGCAACACGAGGAGTTCGGTCAACAAATGAAGATGATTGATAGTGTTTCCACCAAACTGGACCGCCTTGAGCAACAACAACAAGAGGTGATTAGTCGTATTGATCTCCAACATAAACACCTTGAGCAGCAACACGATGCCATTGCGGAGCAAAGAAAGACAATTGACCAGATTGGTACCCAACATGACCTCCTTGGGCTGCACATTGAGGAGTTTAAGCATCTTGGTATCCAGCAGGACCGCTATGAACAACAACAGCAAGAGATGATTGATTGTATTGCTCGCCAGAATGACCGCTTTGAGCAGCTACAACAAGAGATGATTAATCGTATGGCTCGCCAACATGACCAACTTGAGCAGAAACACAAGGAGTTTGCGGAGCAACAAAAGACGGTTGATCGGATTGCTACCCAACATGACCTCCTTGGGCTGCACCTTGAGGAGTTTAAGCCGCAACGAAAGAGAATTGACTGTCTTGCTACCCAGCAAGACCGCTGTGAGAAGCAACAGCAAGAGATAATTGATCGTATTGCTCGCCAAGATGACTGCTTTGAGCAGCAACAGCAAGAGATAATTGATCGTACTGCTCGCCAAAATGACCGCTTTGAGAAGCTACAGCAAGAAATTATTAATCTAACTGCTTGCCAAGATGACCGCTTTGAGCAGCTACAGCAAGAAATAGTTAATCATACTGCTCGCCAAGATGACCTCTTTGAGAAGCAACATGAGGAGTTTGCACAGCTACAAAAAATGAGTGATAGTATTGTTACCCAACAAGACTGCCTTAAGCTGCGACTTGAGGAGTTTAAGCAGCAACGAAAGAGAATTGGCCATCTTGCTTTCCAGCAAGACCGCTGTGAGCAGCAACAGCAAGAGATGATTGATTGTATTGCTCGCCAAGATAACCGCATTGAGCATCAACTTGAGGAGTTTGCACAGCTACGGAAGATGAGTGATCGTATTGCTAGCCAACAAGAGCGCCTTGAGGATTTTAAGCAGCAAACAAAGAGAATTGACAGTCAGCAAAATCAAAAGATGATTGGTGGTAATGCTCGCAAACATGACAGCCTTGCTCGACGTCAGACTCACTACCAAGCTATGCTGATGAAGGATGTTGAGCGTGCCTACCCTGGTCAGGTAATATCTCTGATGATCATTGTGTTCATTTATGGACTTCTACTATATAACTTATTCGATACCTCGCAAAATAAACATTTGTATTGCTTTCGTCTTGGTTTTTCCATCAAGTTGTGGTACTACCGTGGCTTGATTCTGATGTCTTCGTATTTTGTGGTCTTTGATCTTACTTTTGAGTTGGATTTTGATGATCATGTTAGTTGGTATACTTCCGTAGTCATTCATGACAAAAGGGGACTACAATTTGCATGTTTGTTGAACAGATTTGGTTTATCTTGCAGGTTATGACAACTAGTAAATTTTGTTGCGTAGACCTATAAAAAGATTTACATGTTCTGGGTGTTAGATCGATAACTATCACCATATTTTTAATACTTAGGTTAAACTCACCATTGATACTGTATTGTTAATCTTATTGAGAAGAGGTGTTTCTGTTCTTTGCATAAGCTCTAGTTTTGACCTCTCATCTTGCATTACTGCACATTACCTGAGAAATAGAACTAGAATGGTGTGAAAAACTAAAAAGAATGAACGGCTGAATCCTAACCTGGACTCAAAGGACTAGCTCATTAGTGAAAATTAGCTTCCCTGGAACAAGAATACCTCCAATTTGTTTTTCATTCTACGGTCTTCCATTTGTATCTCTGTTCCCTTGCAACATATGCTAGCTTTTCTGATGCTTTGGATGTTATATTACCTCTTTCCTTGTGATTTTGCTTGACGGTTCTCTGCTGTTCCAAAGAAAATAGCTTCGACTGCATGCAAGAAGCACCTCTTCACCAAACACCAAAGCAGCCAGAAGATGTGTTACAATGAACTGAGATTGTAAAAACACGCATAAACCAAGCACTTGGCTATCAAAATGTCATTTCTGGTTGAAGAAAGTTGCAGGCTGACTCCTTACACTACACCTGCAGATCACATTCCCTTCCAACCTTGTTTTCTCGCATTTTATGTTTCATGGAATTGAACATTGTTTTTTATTTGATCTTTGTATGTCCACTGCACTAGTTCTGCTTCGGTCGAAGATTAGATGTGACTACTAGTGTGAATGGGAAGTCAAGATGTCAGATTTCTCTGACATCTTAAACGTGCAATTAACATGATCTAATTTTTCTTAACAATGCATATTGATACTCATCTGACCATTTGTGGTTTAACTTGGTACCATCATTTCCTTCATCAATTTTCCTGTCGCGCACATTAACAGTTTGGATACTCGGATAGGAATCATAGGATTCATCATAAGATAGCTAATGTTTGGTATATATATGCAACAATATTAACCGCTTCAATTGGCAACAGCAGGTAAATCCCATTTGTCGGAAATGCGGTGACTCGGGCAATGCTGTGCTCCTTATTTACTGCACATCTTGTCAAACATCTGCTGAACATAGGTGCGTTGGGCTGTGATCGTATTTGTTGTTTTTTGCCAGATGATATATTTACAAATTAACCTTACAACTAAAATGTCTATCTGGGAATATTGTTTTGAAACTTGATGTATTTTCAAAAATGTTTCATTTCTTCTCCAGCTATTGTTTAGATAAAATGCCCAAGAATGGTGAAAAGGCCTTATGGACATGCGAGGAATGTGAACGAACAGCTAGACTCCACTCCCAACAAGGTGTGCAATTAACCAGTTCGAAAGAAGTATCTGAAGATAGATCTAACAGCGTAAAGAAAAGGAAACTAATTTACCGAATTCGTTGATTATGGAGGTATGCCTGCTTTGTGCTTCTGCCTTTCCTTCCTTTGTATATGCAACATGTTGCAACCTGCAATTGAAGTTGGGTGGTACTAAGCACATTAACCTGATATACATTAGTAGTATACTAGAGACTAGAGTAGTGTTAGTCATTTAGGTGTCACTGCTCCTTAAATTTGAAATTCTTTAGCAAATTTAACAAATTTGTTTTACTTTATGTTGGCATCTACTATTTTTTTTTTGGGGTCCAAACTTACATGTACTCTCTCTTACCCTACAATATATCTATGGCTGTGATTTCTGCAGAATTAGATGAATGGAGTATGAAAGCAAAAGAGTAAGATGCAGGCGAGGAAAGGATTCAGGCATGCATGCCTCTTAGATTCACACTGTTATGGAACTTGCGGAAGCCTTTTTTCTGTTGGAGATGAAGAATGTATGTGTCTGTTAAGACAT
Source organism: Papaver bracteatum (assembly GCA_023529315.1). Taxonomy (NCBI): domain Eukaryota; kingdom Viridiplantae; phylum Streptophyta; class Magnoliopsida; order Ranunculales; family Papaveraceae; genus Papaver; species Papaver bracteatum. The sequence continues at coordinate 25,030 of JAJJWX010003878.1, forward strand.
CTTTGATCAGCCAATGCAATTTAATATCTCTCTAGTCTATTTGGCAGCCAATTGCAAGATGTGCATTGTAAATACTCACTAGGACCTATTCCGCGACTAAAAAGAATCACTTCAGTCACCACAGTAAGACCTCTTACATTGGCCAGTTGTTGAAAGATGTGCATCGTACCCTTGCTTCTTGTAACAAACAGTGTAGGTCCTAACTATATACAGAAATCACAGAGTATGCTTCCAGTATATCAAATGGTATTTTAGAAAGAAAAATCCAGTGCAAGTACTCACCCTGCCCTGGAGTTTCAGGGCTGTTAATAACCTTATCTTGTGATTCATCAAGAGACATTATGCGTATCATATAATGAGCTCAGAAGTCAGAAGCCAATAACCTCTTATCTGAAGAATGTGTTTATCAAGTCAACTAGTCAAGTCTATGTTTCGTTTAAAACCAATTATCTATCTGTTGAATTATAGGTATCTTTTTTCCTGTGATGAAATTGCATACAATTACGTGTTGAAGGCATGACGAGGGATGAGTGGGAAGGTTTTATGTTGAGCATGAACATGAACATGAAGGGAAGAATTTGCAGGAAGATCCTAATGAAGCAACTGGTGAAATTGGAACTTCTGAAACTGGTGGGCCAAGTAAGAATGGAAATGGGCTTGAGATTACTGAAAGAATTACACTCTGGACCAAGAAAAAAAAAGAGATCTAGGCTAGGAGCATAGTCCTCATGCTTTTCAACACATAGCGTAGACCTCAGATTAAGCGAGGATGCTCATGCTCTTCATCTCAAGTGAGGATGCCCAAGCTTCTTAGCACGGAACGTCAACTTAGAATGAAGATTTTAGCTTAAACGAGGATGCTCACGCTCCTCAACTCAAGTGAGGATGCTCATCAACGGTAAGTGTGCTCAAGCACCCGAACTCGAAGGGAGCAATTTATGTTACATTGGAAAAGGGTACTCATCGAACGAAAACACATGATAAACGAAGAAGAAAGTTTTTTGTTTCTTAAGGATCGTTTTCCAAACAATCCTCTAGAAAAGAGGCAAAATGTTGGTACGTGGAACGAGATTAAACCCGAACCAACTTAGTATGTTACCACGATGTACACCGCAACAACTTAGTATGTTACTACCACTATGTATACCGAAACTCTTCCTAGCCTGGTAAGATATCCTGGCTTGATTGGGGTATACCCAGATTAATTGGGGTATACCCAATTTTAAAGGGATATTTTTTGTGGGTTTTAGGGAGTCCTAATGGGTAAGTTACAAAACTACTCTTACCCATTAATAATCTTAATTACCCTAAATCAGTTTTTATTCTCTTCATTTCATCTTCCTCTCTTCTTCTCCTCCACAACCCTACCCTACCGGCACCATCACCCCCACCACCACCAAAACTCGTCCATCAATTCGTTAACATCGTCGATTCGAAAACTCCGATTAATCTTCATCAATGGATCTGCCACCACCTAGGGCTAGTAAGATGAAACAAACAAATAGAAAACCCAACGAATACAACCCTGGAATTGGAAGTTTGGTTGCTAAGAAAGTGAAGAAAAAAACCGTCGACGAAGGAGAATTTGAACCCGCTAAAACACGCGAAATGGTGCGCTTAAGAAATTAAGGGCTTGTTTAAACTCACTCTAGTACTTCGATTTCATGTTTGCATGTCAAATTAGGTTAGAAAATTCGAAATTTTGAATTGGCAGTTGAGACGCCGGCAATGTTTTTTTAATCGACCTTTTCGGGGTTTCATAGTTAGGGTTTGGCCGGGAAGGTATATGGTTGAAGAACTTGCCGGATGTGTAGTTTCTGTAACTGCTACTAGTAGGGTTGGCAGGTTATTCATATGTATACCCTTCCGAAGTATTTTTTTTTCTTTAATTAGGCCGGCGTCTTATTATTTTTTACCCTTCCGGCTACTTGTATAGAATGTTTCCTGGTGCCTAGAATTTTTGAATCCGGAAGGGTATTTGTATAAAACCATTTCGGCGATTTGGCAACCGGCGATGTATGGGGAATGGACCCTTCCGACTAGTTTAGTGAAAAATCCTATATTTTTTGTGCGCCGGAAGGATATTTTTATGATACACTGCCGACTTTTGCTTAGCCGACACTCATCTTTTGGTCGACCTTTCCGTCCATTTGTCCGCTGGATATGTTGTATATGTCTACACTGCCGGCCTTTGATGTTTTTTTTCTGAATTATTCTTGTTCAGATTGCAAACGGCAAAGAAGAAAGCTGCGAAAGCTATTAGTCCTCCTTCAAGACCTCCTCGTGTTGGTGGAAAACTATTGACTTCACAACATTGGGGGTATTCGTTGAGCCGGGAACGACAAAGATCTGTATACCGAATGATTCTCAACCACCATCTGAACCCAGTGATTCAGACGAGACTCCAGATGAAGACCAATCAATTTCATCTGGTAGAAGAGGTGATGATGATGATGTTGTTGAAATAACTCCGGCTGCTGGAGGAGGCAACAATGATGATGATGGTGATCAAGACATGCCACCTGTTGGAGGAGGTAATGATGATGATGATGGTAATAGAGATAAAGGTAAGAATACCGTCGAAGATGAAATTGTTGAAGAGGAAGAAGAAGAAGAAGAATAAGAAGGAGATGGTATAAAAATGATAACCTTCCGGCTGATTACTTGGCATGGTATAAAAATGATAACCTTCCGGCTGATTAGTGTCCGACAGTGTATTGACCTAATATAGTTCTGGCGGTTTTTTTGCAAAAATAACATTTATCCTGATGCCTAAAACATACCTCGCCGGCACGGTAACAAATTTGAGACCCTTCCAGCTTAATTGTGGCCGGCAGTGTAGTGAACCAATACAATTCTGGCGGTTTTGTGGCAAATAACCTTCTCCTGATGCCTAAAATCTTACACCACCGGCATGGTAACAAATTTAGGACCCTGTCGGTCTTATTGCGTCGGCATTTTGGAGAAAACATACCTCGCCGGCGTATTCAAAATTCAAATTTTTTGCAAGTACAATTTCATTGATTGACTTGTACTTGGGCACTATAACGGCCAAATTTGGCCACCATCCTATAAATACACTATTTCTCTCTACAAAACAACATACAAATAGTTCCATATACACTCCATCAAACTCACTCAATAGCTTTCTAGAAACAACAATGGCATCGTTTGATTCAAATGAATATTTGGCAATCACCAAAGCATGGTATGCGGAAAATCGACTTAGACGTCAATCCTCCGAAAGGGAGGATTCCACAACCTTTTGGGCTAGGGTACACAACAAATTTAGCGGCGAATTTGGGAATCCTAATGCAAGAAGTATTCAACAAGTCCATGCTAGGCACCTAGTAATCGAAAATGTGATACTCGCTTTTTTATCTCTCCAACCCCGGATTTTCAATGCTCGCCTTCAACTTGTCCATTGAACAATTTGTAACTGTTTTTGTGGTTTATTTTACGTGATCCATGTTGTTTGATCTTCCTACTAAACACCACTAACAAATGTAAGCTTATTTTTGTGTTTTTGTAGCATGTCGTGAAAGCGCGCTACTTGGAGGAAAAGGGGGAAGCATTCGCTTTCGATGCAAGCTATCACTTCTTGGCAGAAAGAATCCCGGCGGATAACCCGAAATATTTGGATGTTGTATCATCTTCGGAGGAGGAAGATTGATGGTTTTAGAAGTTTTAGTGTAGGTTTTGTGGGTATACCTCTATGTAAGCCCTCGCGAGACTATAACTCGTCCACTAGGGTCGCCTAGGGGTTTAAAGGCTTAATGCGCATGCTAAGTGCATTCGTTTTTATGTTTCAATCAATGTAGTAACCAAAATTGCATGAATAAAGTGAATTACATCTTCCATATTTTCTGTTTTCTGTTAAGTATAAGTTTAAGTCGGCAAGTTTATAAATCCTTAACATGCCGGCTACAAGTCATCCGGCAGTGATAAAAACTATTTGCTTGCCGACGTTATGACCGACGACATTGTAGTAAAATTTTCCATGCCGAACGTAAAATTCTGTTCCAATATAGTCGGCGTGTTCTTCAACCGAGACAATGCCGGCGGTCATAAGGTCGACAACTTATTCAAAGTTGACCCAGCCGGTTGAACATTGGTCGGCAGGTTATTCAAAGTGGACCTTGCCAGCCAGAGAACGGCTGTCTCCTTATTCAAACCATGACCTTGTCGGCTTTGTGCATTTTCAAAACCAATTTTTTTTGATCGAAATCGAAATCATAAGACAGATGAAAGGTTTAATTTACTGAATTCATAATTTCAAAAATTTAATCTAAACTCAATTAATTAACCTAATCAGAATTTTAGTGTTAATTAATCAAGGGCATATTAGCCATTTAGAAAATACAAGGTTAAGGGGTGGCTTGGCTTTACTTCATAATGACCATATTTCATCTTATTGGGTATACCCCAATTAATCTTGGTATACCCCAATCAAGCCAGGTAAGATATCTCTATCTTTTTTCTTTTTTTGCTAGGTAATAACAAACTTTATTAAACCAACGAATAATGTCACAAGATTACAAAAACAAGCCCATTAAATTTTATACGGGCTTTTGATAAGATGAAAATAAAATAAAATTACAACCAAAATTTATTCAAATCTGTAATAGGGATTTTCTGGGACTTCCATAGTTTTGATAAAAACTGGTTTGGAAACATAACTTATTTTTTCTCCCTTAGCCATTCCTGCTCCTTTTTTTTTCTAAAGAATCCGCAGAGAAATTTGTTTCCCTATAGCTATGAGTGAAGTTCCATTCTTGTAGAGTGCTTTTTATCTTATTCCATCTTGTACAAGCCCACCAAGGAATCTCTCCAGATTGAAATGTTGCTATTGTTGCCAATGAGTCAGTTTGAAAACTAATTTTAGGAAAGTTTTTGTTGATTGTCCATTCCCCTGCACATAGCACTACAAAGACTTCTGCCATAAAATTTGTAGCCAGACCCAAACCACCAACCATTGCATAGATATATTCTCCAGTGCTTTGTCTGCATATAAAACCAAATCCAGCATCTCCTGGATTTCCTCTAGAAGCACCATCACAAGAATAAGAAAAAGGATTTGGAAGGAAGAAGTAAATTTCTTTGATTCTTGTTGACTTCACACTTCTGCACTTCAAATCAAATGTTTTTAAAATCTGCAGATCATAAGGAAAATTCCGCATATTTCCTTTCATTCTTACCTCAGATTCTTTTGTGAACTGCATAATCTTCTGTTTAAGCACTTTCAGATTTGGTTGCTCATTTTCATAAATTATTTTGTTTCTCATGAACATTATCTCTCTTAAAGTTGTAAGAGCGGATACTCTCCACAAATCTTATGTTTTGAGAATTTGAGAATATCATTAAAAGATTTAGGATTTGTGAACTGAAACATACCTCCAAGCCAGCTCCAAGTAAGTTCACTAAAGTCACAAAACCAGAGAATGTGTTCTAGATTTTCCTCCTCTTTTTTGCAGAAAGGGCATCTTGATACTATCTGGAATTTCTTATTCTTCATTGTTTCATCTGTTGGAACAATTCCCTTCAATATCTTCCATACATTACTAGAGACACTTGGATGTACACTCTTATACCAATCTGTTTTTGCACAATTCACTGGTTGAAATTTTTTCCTTATACAATTATAAGCAGAAGCTACAGAGAATTTACCAGATGAAGTAGCACTATATATCCTCCTGTCACCCTTATGATCAATAACTGGTAGTTTAGTAGCTGCAAAAAACTGGAAAAAAATTGATGGAATCTGCCATTCTCCATCCTTTTATCAATTCTGCTACCTTCATTTCTTGGTTTTGTACCATAAAATTGTTGTCAGGGAAAATATCTTTTAATGCTTTTTCTTTTATCCATACATCATTCCATACTGAAATATCAGTACCAACATGTGGTGCAAGATTAAAGGAAGAAGTAACTTTATTTGCTACAACAAAGTACATCTCAACAACACCAAGACTATTTTACTCATATACAAAAGGCACCATGGTAATGGTATGAACACCCACTTTTTCTATATAAGGAGAGTGTTACTGGAAGAAAAAAAATGGAGGCTTGATAGGCCAATAATATGTAAAGGTGTCTCTCTCACAACCCCCATCAATACTCATTTACGAAGCTCTTTAATTGTGATCGACTAGCTTTCGTGACAAGATGAATAATAATCTTAACATCATTACCCGTCAACGTAGGTAAAAGTTGAACCATATAATTTCTTGTGTGATTTGTTATCTTAGTTGCACTTGAAATTATTTACTTATACCTAGTTATATATTAATTGAGTTATCTCTCTATTTGTATCTTATTTTCTTACTTTGCATCTATGTTACGAGTGTACCTTTATTTCTTAGCATCTTCTTTTACAAAGTACCCTCGCTTACTTAATATATGATCTTCTGAGTATATCTTATCTCAAACAAATCTTTATTTCTTAGTATCAGCACAATCATGGTATCTTAACTCACATAGTACATGATCCATTGAGTTGATCGTATTAGGTAGAGTTACCAGAAAATTAGTACTCACATATTCCAAATTCATTCAGAATAAATATTAGTGATGGTCACCTTAATACCAACCATGAAAAAATATGTGATTACCTTAATGATCCTCCAGTCGCTTTGAAATTTTACAAATCATGCTAGATTATATTCATGTATTCAATATGGGAGAAGACCTCACTTATGAAATTACCAAATACTCATATATCGTATATGACACTCTTTTTCATATTTCCGTTCGATAACACTCTGTAATGGTTGGTTGTAGTGTTTACGGTTCCGTCTTATTACTAACTAATTTGGCTAAATCAACTCATAAATTGATTATCAAAAACGTTATGAGCTCCAGATCGAAACACATGTATCTCTCTTTATCGTTTTTTTTTTAGTAATAGATATTGCAAGATAAATTCTCAACAGATCCGTTTAGTCTAGCATAATCGCATTTTATGGTAATCTTTTGAATTATAAGACACCGTTATTGTATAACTGGTGGTCTTGATTTGTAGTAAGAAAATATAAGGAAATGCTTCGATGGTGGTATAGTTGGTTAATAATCATACCACCGGATATTATTTTTGTTGATGATCATGTGGGTGGAGGGTGGTCGAGTGGTATCGGTAGTGGTGGTGGGTGTTGGTGAGAGGTGGAGAAGGCAGTGGTGCTTAGTAATGGTTTGTTGTGATGTTGGAAGCAGTGACGATATCAATGCAATTATAAATATAGATCATACCATATTAGGTGGTTACTTAGGATCGGTTACACTAATAAAATTCATACCAATACATAAGTTAGACATTGTGACTAGTTTTACCAAGATACATAATAAGTTATGATCGGTTCTACTAACCCACACATATTGGTAATCCAACGATATGCAATGAATAACAATACCAATAAGCCTAGCGATTTCCCTTTCGATTCATAAAACAAGTTCATGAATGTAGTTCCTTTAAGCGAATGTAAACATTGTTTCCTACGACGAAATTTTCACCCATACCCATACACATAATCACAATAGCATTCATACGATTATGTCAATGTCTTATATGCGAAGTTCAAAAGATAAGTGTTATACTTCGTATTCTAATTCCTTAACACTATGTCTACTAGAGTATAATCATTCACATCTTTGCAGTTATTTTTCAATATAGCACGACTTGAAAGATACATTGAGAATGAAATAGTTCAAGTCAAAATATGACTAACCTCAAGAGGAAGGGTGATGTCGTCGATGTAACTTGTTACTTTTTCACATTCTTCAAGTCTTCGAGTAATACTTGTATGTCTCATTATCCTAATATTTCTAGCCTAACCTATACGAAGTTATCTCTAGTACATAATCAAGAGATTTTTTAATTGAGTTTTGATCACTAAAATATGACAACCAAACTTGACATACCAACGCTTGGTGGGTTCAACCGATCTATGATCTAACAACATCCAATAATTTGTTTAGCAATCTGTATGGACAAACTCCAATATACTTTCAAGAGAATCAACTAGATAGTTAGACTCAACCTTAAGAAAAGTATATCCAAGAGTTGTATCTCAATTTCTCATTTCAATACGCAATCAAACAAATATGAATTTGCGAGCCCGATTGAATATTGATAAATAACTTGAACTGTACCAAAGACCAATGTTCAAGTGTTAATCAATTTATATCAACAACCAAAGGTTGGATTATCTAATTGATTGAACTTACACACAACATGTGATATTTCAATTAATTATATAAACAAATATAATGCGGAAAAGAAATAACACAGACACCAGAAATTTTGTTACAAGGAAACTGCAAATGCAGAAAAACCCCGGGACCTAGTCCAGATTTGAGCACCACACTGTATTACGCCGCTACATACACTAGCCTACTCCAAGTTAACTACGAACTGGAATGTAGTTGAGCCCTAATCAATCTCACACTGATCAAGGTACAATTACGTTTGTAGTTGCAGGAAATCCTACACTACACCCCTCACAAGAATTCATAAGAATCAACACATATTTGAAGATTAAGAACAACACTTTTATTGATTAATTCTCAGAAATATTACAAGAAATGGAAGAAATCAAGAATATAACCACTCTCTTAAACTTTCTCTCTCCTCAAAACTTTCTCAACACTCTCAAAATTGATCTCTCTTTCTGAGTCTACAAGTTCTCTTTATATAGGGAAGTAACATAATGGATGACAGCTAAGTTGTCCTTTTATTTCAGACCTGATTCGCGATATTCTCGCAGCAGTTATAATGATAATTCTCGCAGATACTATAACCCTCGCAAGATCGTCATGCTCTTCTCGTTTTTGCTTGTTCTGATACCAATTGAAAATGCGAGGGTACCCAAATATACCTCAAGCTAAAACTTTTCCTTCATATAAGTCATTTCTCCGAAAGTGATTGTCTATGGACAGAGTCGAGACAATACAAAAAATCGGTTCACACTTCGTGTGATCGTCTATGGATACGAGATTGATACAACAACGAAGTATGTTTACTTGATACAAAGGTTCGGACTTAACCAAACACAATAGAATTGCTTATCAGGTAAATAGGAATTAATGTTTGTGTAATTTAATTTCATTATAATAAAATAATTATAATGCGGAAATATAAAGTAAATGACACATCAAGATTTTGTTAACGAGGAAAACAACAAATGCAGAAAAAACCCGGGACCTTGTCCAGAATTGAATACTCTCAGGATTAAGCCGCTATACAAAATAAACCAACTTCGTATAGTTGGGACCAAGAAACTAAACCTATAGTTCACCTAGTTCCATATGTATTCCCACGCCTGCAACTTATAAATAAGTCACGTACTTGGAACAATTCCTTTGGTTCGTATTCCAAACAGTAAGGGAACAACAAATCTGTTTGGTATCAACTCTCTTCAACCAAGTGATATGAGTCGGACAAAGGCTCTTCTGTTTATCTCAAATAAACTCCTTCGTTAGGTCCTTCGATCTATATTATGTTCAATTACCAAGGTAATCGTAAGATTTTTCAATCAATACTTTTAATCACAAAGAATCGTATTGATGCCGATCTACTCAACTATTCTATCCAATCTACCACAAGGATAAACCGATTATAGTGATATCCTTTTTTTATCGAAACAAGTATTGTGCACACCAAAGATTTATATAACCAAGTCATAAATATTCTATCTCTTCTTTGTCTTCAAATCTTCTTAGATCTTCAATAAATACCTGCACACAACTACTTGAATCTATTGGGATCAATCACACACATAACGGAGTCTGTTAACAATGGATTATCACAAGATCGTCTTTAGTACTAACAACAGTCTAAAGATCCCTGTCGAAACTTTGAACTAGTTTGAGTGAATCCTATATCAGAAGAGAAGATTCTCAAGCATAAACAAACTAGGTGCAATCAAAGTTCAACCACCGTTAGTCAATCAAATCAATCAAAAACAAAAGATAAACCACAATTATCTATTTAATTTCGATCCTAGGATTTACTTCCTTCTTAGCTGTTAAGGAATATCTTTGAATAATAAAAGATACACATTACTGCAGTTCAAAGTGTGTAGACATCCTTACTTTGTAAATCCTCTTTCATACTTACACACTTGAAACCGATTTACCACACTTCCAAACAAGTTTAGAATTGGTTCATCTGACTTTCAATATCTATGCGATTGATTAAGAACTCTGAATCACAAATCATGGGTTTAACGGTTCTACCAAAACAAGTTTTGGTTTTACTTCCATGTGAGTATTGTGCATAGTCACACTAGCTTCCAAAAATTTGGTTGACTATGTACTAGGATCGGTTCCCCACATATACATGGTATCTAACTTATATGTGTTGCACATGTCCATAGGATCGGTTCCCGTTTGCCTAAAAATGTGTTGCACATGTCCATAGGATCGGTTCCCATTTCTGCTATAAACCTTGTTTCACCCCATACAAGGATCAATTCCCATTTGTGATGTGTTGCACCTCTTACTAGGATCGGTTTCCCTTTACCCAGTATTAGGTCTTACAAACTACACAAACTCGATCATACCATCGGGTGATTACTTAAGATCGGTTTCACTAATAAAAGTCATACCAATACAAAAGTCAAGCCTCATGTGAATAGTTTTACCAAGAACACAAATAAGTCATGAGCGGTTATACTAATCACACATATTGGTCGTTCATAAGATATGCAATGAAGAACAACCCCAATAACGCCTGGCGATTTCCTTTTTGATTCACAAACAAAGTTTATGAACTTACTTCCTTAAAACACATGTAAAAACATTGTTTCCTAGGATGAAATCCTCACTTCATACCCATACATAATCATAATAGCATTCAAACAATTATGTCGATGTCTTATCTACAAAGTTTAATGGTTAAGCAATAAACCTCGTATTGTATTCCTTAATACCATGTCTATTTAGAGTGTTCATGCTTCGAAATTTTGTTTTCAATATGCACGACTTGAAAGATACGTTAGGGAATCAAATAGTTCAAGTCAAATATCACTAACCTCAAGTGGAAGGATGATGTTGTGGTTGTAGCTCCCTAATTCTTCACTTCTTCAAGTATTCGCAATACTTGTAATGTCTCATGTCCTAATACTTTCAAGCTAACATATACGAAGTTGACTCTAGTACATTTAATCAAGCCACTCTTAAATGAGTTTTGGTTCACTAAAATATGACGACCAAACTTGACATACCAACGTTTGGTGGGTTCAACCGAGCTATGCTATAACAATCTCCCCTTTTGTCAATTTTAGTGAAAAAACTCTTACAATCATATGGATAAACAAATTACAATAATTCATCACACATACGCTTGATTCCCGAATTCAACATCACACAACCTGCATTCATTCAATCCCTAAAAATGTTGTTGTTGACATTATAATAATAAAGCTCATACTCCCCCTAAAGGTGAGATAGGTACATTTTCAATCCTCATGTCTTTGCTATACCAAATCATATGATATGTTACTCCCCCTTAGTCTATGCTTTTCTTCTTTCGTTAGATAAACGTTCAAGCACCAATGTCCTTCTTTCCTAGTGACGCCAATCAATATAAATTGACACCAACATCACTTGTTTACTCCATATATTTCTCCCCCTTTTTGTCAAAAAATGACAAAGAAACGAAAAAATAAAGAACAACACGAAAGGGATCTTACAAATCTCAAAATAGACTTGCAACCTGTTGAGTCAAGCATGAGGGTTCCACACATCATTTTTTATAACCAATATCAAAACCAAAACTACAAAGTAATTATGTTTTGATATGTTATCATGAAAATAATCTCCCAAAGAAATTTTCCTAACTAGTTTAGCAAACCAAAAATCAACTAAGCATATAAGTTCCTTTGCTAAACCGATTGTACAAATACAATCGCTTCATTCGATAAGACCAAAATAAAGATAACTCTATTTTTATCATCAGGTTCTAATTATCCATATAACTTAGACCTTTAAGTTTTAAACAAGCCAAATACTAGGTTAGATGACTAGTATTTCTTGTTAATGCATTCGATTAGACTTGAATAACTGAAACCTCCACTTTGATAAGTCTAACTAAGATTAGAATTAACTTAGTTTCTCTTATCCAAAATCGAATTGGACTAAACAATTCATCCCGTAAACACTTTATTTTGTCAAGCCATAAATAATTTATACAAACCAAAACAAATCAACTTGCATAATTATTCACCCCAACCGGAAGCAATTGAAACAACATAAACATTAAAGAATTGCAATTGCACCGTAAATTTTGTAAGCCTAAACAATTGATACCACAAAACAAAGTAAGATAACAATAGTTTTCTTAATCGGAACCAATTGAATCACACACACATCCATACACACATAATGGAATAAAAACATCAACCATACCGAAATTTTGTTAAGCAAAAGCAAAAAGATATAAGCAATAAAATTAGGCTTTTCTTAAACAGGAAAATAATTAACTGACAAGATTATTACCTCAATTTCACATCCAACTTCTCCAATATGATCACATTTTCTTCTTTCAGGGAGAATTGATATCGCAATTCCATTATGTTATCATTGTTAGAGCATTGCTCGGTCGAACTCGCATGCGTTGCTATCTCAAGCATGTTTGTCAATATTAGTGATCAAAATTATAAAGTCTTTGATTTCTAGTCTACTATAGCTAAGGTCTCGGACTAGGATAGAAAGTGTAGTTGAGCTCAAGAACTCCATGGCGATCATCATACAAGATGAATGACTACTCAAAGAACCAGTGGATCTTCATCGACTAAAAGGTATGTGGAGACTTGAACTTATCTATCACTCAAAATTCTATCTATTCTATCTCCTATCTTGAGACAAAAGTTGTATTATTATATAGACTAAGAATATACACATATGATATTTTGAGATGAGTATATCTCGCTTATTTATTTCTCGAAATATGTGTTGATAAATCTTTCGCTTTAGCCAAGTTCATCTTTACCTAGTGACAAAAGTCATGTTATGTTTCAATCATTTTGGAAATTGCTCTGACGAAAAATTGTTTGTGAATAACAACTATATAACATTCTTTGAGAATGTTTCAATGATTGAAATGAGAGTTTAGACAATATAACCATTGGAGGATATAAGCATTGTTGTGGAAACACATATATGTATGAGTCCTTAGTGCTTGAACCGAAGTTAGCGAACTTTGTTGATCAAGTAAAACCGGAGAAGTGCATGAGCTTCAGTCCGCGAACTGGCGGAAGTTCTCGATCGAGAATTTCTGCTGGAGTTTGTGAACTCCATCCAGGAACTTAAGTCTGCGAACCCAGTCCGCGAACTTGAGTAGGTTATTTCTAAAAACGATGTTTATGAACGTATCTTAATAAATTAAGGAATGTTATTGCAAACCGTGGCTTTATAGTTCATGAATTTATTCGAGTGAATCACATCGTTTTTGCTTCAATTGTGTCTTGTGTAGTACATAAAGATCTAAGAAATTGAACAACTCCCTAACTAGTTCATTTGAGTCATTTGGGCTAGTTATGGTAAAGAAGAATATGGTTGATATGAAAGTTATCATTTGGCTAACCATTTGGTTAACTAGTGTCGAACCAACTAATGTACAAGTTTGGGTACGGTTTTCACAAGCCTACAAACATACAGTACATGTATGTAT
>JAJJWX010003881.1:0-32344 GCA_023529315.1 Papaver bracteatum
CAAAGGGGTCAATCGTAAGTCAAACAGTTAGTCAAGGGTCAAGGTCAAGGGGCTGAGTTGGACCGAAGTCAGAACCGAGTCAGCTAGCTAACTCACCTGACCGGGTCATAACCTTGCTATTTTGCAGGCCATCTTTGTGCCGTAATCTGTCTCATCCATGATGGCTAAGCATTCCATTCCTTTTTAGTAGCTCCATATTTCTACGCCAACTCGTAATCTTTGCAACTCATCTCTCGCATTCTTCCTCAAGTCGAACCAAGTTCGGTCCATGTATTTCCATTTCAATTCAAGTAGAAGATCCCAATTCCTTCCCGTAACTCCCATATGTGCATCTCGTAATTGGGTTGATGTTCTAAACAACACCACCAAAGCACAACTGAAATGCCACCACCGCCTTCTATCTCACAACCAGCTCCACAAATCCCTCGTAATTCCTTCTTGATTTTAATCCGACGCCACCGCACATCAATTCCCTAACATACATCTATCCATTCTCACCGTTGATAGCAAAGACATACCCAATCTCATAAATCTACCAACCGATTCCTTCACTGCCACATCCCACATGATTCTCATGAACTGTAGCTGCAATTTCAACCATCCTGAACCAACTGAGCTTCTTCATAATCCCAACTTCAGTTGTACTTGCCAGAACTAACTTCATTTCACCAATTCATTGTACCCACACTTCACCATTCCTGCCACACACACTTCAGTAGCTGCAACTTCTTCATTTTATCATCTTTTCCATATTTATTCTGCAAAACCAACACCAGTTGCCAATCACCAGTACTTACATCATGAGCTCAACAACATCATTCTTATGCTACTCAATTCAATCTGAATTTTCCACAGCAATTCTTCCTCCATTTCTGAGATTGCAACAAAGACCAAGCAGCTCACTATTTAGACTTCCACCTGTTGTTGATGATTTCTCACCATTTCCAGCAAACCCAATTACCTTCTCTTTGTCTTGATTCATTCAACACCATCAGTAACAACAATCTTCTTCGATTAAACCCATCAAAATTGCACTACCAGATTCTCTGAATCGATTCCATTCATTTGACACAGATCTCATTTTCAATTTATGATTCAATTTCTTCTTAGTAGTTCTTCACCCATGAACACCAACATCCTCCTGTCATTCAGAAGCTCAAACCCATAAGCTTCTCTCGATTTCTCTTCTTTCACCGTTCAACCCATATGATTATTGAGCAATTAAAACCCTAACTCTGAGTTCAACTATCTCGTTCATCTTCTTTTCTCACTGCAACTCTCAGTCACCTGCGGCAATGAAATTTAACTATGAATTTTCTTGATTTCATCACAAATCTCCCTTGATTTCAACATATCCCTCAATCACAGCAGCTGCCGATATTTCTGTTTCATGTGGTGAACGATTGAGAATGATAACTTGATTTAGGTTTAGAACATAACTGGGATAGCTATTTGCGCCCCACATATGCATCCACCCAGGATATGTACAACTCTAATAATTGATAAGGGGTACCCCAAATGAAACCCCTTAACCGTAGCTGGTTGCTCTTTATAATTCTTCCAAAAGCAAGTTGCCCCTTAACATGGGCTGGCCTGTTTTTAATCCTCCTCTGAGAGAGTTGCCCTTTAACCGTGGCTCGTCTCCCAATAGTGTTTGCCCTATGAAATGACAATTATGCCCTTTCGGCTCAAATTGAGCGATTTCTTCTTCTTTTCTCCGTGTGACTCCAGAGTACCTAATAACTCAAAAACACGTGTAAAATACATAATTTACAAGAAAAATAGCAAAGAAAGCATAAACTACTATATAGTAAATTAGGTGTATTCTACACCTATCATCTATGACTAATAACAAGTGGAAAAGAACATAACTTTAATCATTGTTTTGCAGCGAAGAAGGATTCCTTGATCTATTCTCTCTCATTGATTTCAACTTATACTTTTAATTACTTTGTTTATTTCTTTTGCTTTACAAATTTTACAACCAATACCCCACTTTTGTGACAATTTTACAACTAATAATCTCTTGCTCCTCGTGGGATCGACCTTGACTACCCTATATTACTCTTTAATTAGGTAGTAAAGTATTAATTAATTTGTTGTGGTTACGACACGCGTACACCCTACGGTGATGGACATCTCAAAATGGATCCTAGGCATGTCAAATTCAAACTTGGGCATATCAAATTGAATATTGGGCATGGGCATGAAAGCATAAACCTACGGTATTCAGCATCTCATAATTGATCTTAGGCATGTCAAATTTAAACTTGGGCATATCAAATTGAATGTTGGGCATGAGCATGAAAGCACAACCCTACGGTCTTGGGCATTTCAAAATTGATGTTTGGCATGTCAAATTTAAACTTGGGCATATCAAATTGAATGCTGGGAATGGGCATGAAAGAAAAACCTTACGGTCTTAGGCATCTCAAAATTGATCCTAGGCATGTAAAATTTAAACTTGGGCATGTTAAATTGAATTTTGGGCATGGTCATGAAAACACAATCCTACAGTTTTAGGCATCTCATAATTGATCCTAGGCATGTCAAATTTAAACTTGGGCATATCAAATTGAATGTTGGGCATGGACATTAAAGCACAACCATACGGTCTTGGGAATCTCCAAATTGATCCTAGGCATGTCAAATTGAAACTTGGGCATATCAAATTGAATGTTGGGAATGGTCATGAAAACACAATCCTACAGTTTTAGGCATCTCATAATTGATCCCAGGCATGTCAAATTTAATCAGGGGCATGGGCATGAAAGTACAAGCCTACGGTATTGTGCATCTCAAAATTGTTCCTAAGCATGTCAACTTTAAACTTGGGCATATCAAATTGAATGTTGGGAATGGGCATGAAAGCACAACCCTACGGTCTTCGACATCTCAAAATGGATCCTAGGCATGTCAAATTCAAACTTGGGCATATCAAATTGAATGTTAGGTATGGTTCTTTTTTTTTTGTTCGGTCAAAAAAAGGTTTATTAAATGTAATTAAGGTTTATTAAATGTAATTAAGAATGTTAGGCATGGGCATGAAAGCAAAGCCCTACGATCTTGGGCATCTCAAAATTGATTCTAGGCATGTCAAATTTAAACTTGGGCTTATCAAATTGAATGTTGGGCATAGGCATGAAAGCACAACCCTATGGTCTTGGGCATCTCAAAATTCATCCTAGGCTTGTCAAATTTAAACTTGGGTTTATTAAATTGAATCTTGGGCATACGCATTAAATCACAACCCTACGGTCTTGGGAATCTCAAAATTGATTGGGCATGTCAAATTTAAACTTGGAAATATCAAATTGAATGTTGGGCATTGGCATGAAAGCACAACCCTACGGTGATGGACATCTCAAAATGGATCCTAGGCATGTCAAATTCAAACATGGGCATATAAAATTGAATGTTGGGCATGGGCATGAAAGCAAAACCCTACGTTTTTTTTTGTTAAGTCAAAAATATATCAATAAATAGCAAAAGTTACAAGAACAGTTATAACTGAGCCCTGGCAGAAAACCCCAAGAGCCTACAAATCATTACTTGAATCTATAATATGCCACATACGGCTTTTCCACAGTTTTATAAAAAATTGGTCTTCCCTCGTAATGAATTCCCACCTCGTTTTGAAGTAAGCAAGCTTTTTTCGCCATGTTATCCGCCGAGAAGTTAACTTCCCTGAATGTGTGAACGAAATTTATGTTTACATAATTTTGTTGGATTTCCAGCCACCTCGGTTTAGCAAACCAGGGTAAGTTGTTTTCTTTGAAAGAATGGACCACCGAAATTGAATCTGATCTGATAGAAACTCTATTGTAACCCCATCTAGTAGCCCATTCCAAGCCCACCAGGATGATATAGATTTCAGCTAAGTAGTTTGTTGTTGTGCCCAAGCCCACTGACAGGGCCCCAATAACCTCACCACTTTCAACTCTAGCAACTACTCCAAAGACCCGCCACTCCTGGATTACCTCGGCCGCACCGTCACAACTCACTGAAGTTCATTAGTTTAGAGGCGGGTACCAGAAGCATTCCACCGGATCAATCATTTTAACACGTCTATGCTTTACTCCAAAGAATTCCAGAAGCTGAACATCGTCACTAGAATTGTACATGAAGCCTTTTAGGCGCACCGAAAATTCTTGAATAAGAATGAACACTCGCTTGCAGAAGAAATTCCAAAGACGGTTTTTTGTCATCGAAAAAAGCCATGTTTCTTACCCTCCACAGCTCCGCCCTAATAACCAAATTTGAAAGAAGCCACAAGTCACGAATCATTGCACTCCTCCCTTTAGCTCTCGCAAGAGGTCACCAGATTTGCATCAGGATTCAAATTAAACAGAAAACCAATCCAATTCCACGCTCTTGCTGCGAAAGAGCAGTGAAAAAGAACATGATCCAGCGACTCTTCCTCTATCCCACACATAGAACAGTTGTTCGCCATCTGAATCTTGAATCTCTCCTTGATCAGGTCATTAGTTGCACACGCCTTTCGCAGGAACTTCCAGTTCTGAGCAGCCAAAGTAGGATGGATCTCTTTTCTCCAAATCAAAGCAGTCCCCTCTAGGCTCCCATATCTCTGTCTAATCAAATTTTTTGCCGAACCCACAGAGAAATTTCCTTTGTATTCAGGCATCCAGATTCTTGTATCTTCCCAAAAACTAGGGTTTTGAAGTTGGTTTACATCTATCTGAGTCGCCGAGAAGATGTTGGAGTGCACCTCTGGGAAACTCCAATGGTTATCCACCAGCATATCGCTCACCCTTATATTTCTGTCTAGCGAATAGTCCTGTAACATATCAGCTAAACACGAATTACCCAGCCACGCATCATAGTACAGAGAAGTAGACCTACCATCTCCCAGCAGCACTTTGGTGTTCGAGTCCACCACCTTGTAAACCTTACGAATACCAAGGATGATAGAGGATTTAACACCGTATTTTTAATCTGGCCATTTCTACCAAAGAACTTTGAACACCGTATGAAAGCAAAACCCTACGGTATTCGGCATCTCATAATTGATCTTAGGAATGTCAAATTTAAACTTGGGCATATCAAATTGAATGTTAGGCATGGGCATGAAAGCACAACCCTACGGTCTTGGGCATTTCAAAATTGATGCTAGGCATGTCAAATTTAAACTTGGGCATATCAAATTGAATGCTGGGAATGGGCATGAAAGCAAAACCTTACGATCTTATGCATCTCAAAATTGATCCTAGGCATGTAAAATTTTAACTTGGGCATGTCAAATTGAATTTTGGGCATGGTCATGAAAACACAATCCTACAGTTTTAGGCATCTCATAATTGATCCTAGGCATGTCAAATTTAAACTTGGGCATACAAATTGAATATTGGGAATGGGCATTAAAGCACAACCCTACGGTCTTGGGAATCTCCAAATTGATCCTAGACATGTCAAATTGAAACTTGGGAATATCAAATTGAATGTTGGGCATGGTCATGAAAACACAATCCTACAGTTTTAGGCATCTCATAATTGATCCTAGGCATGTCAAATTTAATCAGGTGCATGGGCATGAAAGTACAAGCCTACGATATTATGCATCTCAAAATTGTTCCTAAGCATGTCAACTTTAAACTTGGGCATATCAAATTGGATGTTGGGCATGGACAATAAAGCACAACCCTACGGTCGTCGACATCTCAAAATGGATCCTAGGCATGTCAAATTCAAACTTGGGAATATCAAGTTGAATGTTAGGCATGGGTTTTTTTTTTCGGTCAAAAAAAGGTTTATTAAATGTGATTAAGGTTTATTAAATCTAATTAAGAATGTTAGGCATGGGCATGAAAGTAAAACCCTACGATCTTGGGCATCTCAAAATTGATTCTAGGCATGTCAAATTTAAACTTGGGCTTATCAAATTGAATGTTGGGCATAGGCATGAAAGCACAACTCTACGGTCTTGGGCATCTCAAAATTGTTCCTAGGCATGTCAAATTTAAACTTAGGCTTATTAAATTGAATATTGGGCATAGGCATCAAAGCACAACCCTACGGTCTTGGGCATCTCAAAATTGATCATAGGCATGTCAAAGTTAAACTTGGGCATAACAAATTGAATGCTAGGCATGGGCATGAAAGCACAACCCTACAACCATAGGCATCTCAAAATTGATCCTAGGCATATCAAATTTAAACTTGGGCATATCAAATTGAATGTTGGGCTTGGGCATGAAAGCACAACCCTACGGTTTTGGGAATCTCAAAATTGATGCTAGGCATGTTAAATTTAAACTTGGGAATATCAAATTGAATGCTGGGTATGGGCATGAAAGCAAAACCCTACGGTCATAGGCATCTCAAAATTGATCCTAGACATGTCAAATTTAAACTTGGGCATATCAAATTCAATGTTGGGCATGGTCATGAAAACACAATCCTACAGTTTTAGGCATCTCATAATTGATCCTTGGCATGTCAAATTTAAACTTGGGCATATCAAATTGAATGATGGGCATGGGCATGAGAGCACAACCCTACATCCCTAGGCATCTCAATATTCTTCCTTGGCATGTCAAATTTAAACTTGGGAATATCAAATTGAATATTGGGCTTGGGCATGAAAGAACAACCCTACGGTCTTGGGAATCTCAAAATTGATCCTAGGCATGTCAAATTTAAACTTGGGTATATCAAATTGAATGTTGGGCATGGGCATGAATGCATAACCCTACGGTCTTGGGCATCTCAAAATTGATCATAGGCATGTCAAATTTAAACTTGGGCATATCAAATTGAATGTTGGGCATGGGCATGAAAGCACAACCCTACGGTCTTGGGCATCTCAAAATTGATCATAGGCATGTCAAAGTTATACTTGGGAATAACAAATTGAATGCTAGGCATGGGCATGAAAGCACAACCCTACGGTCTTGGGCATATCAAAATTGATCATAGGCATGTCAAAGTTAAACTTGGGCATAACAAATTGAATGCTGGGCATGGGCTTGAAAGCACAACCCTACTTCCATAGGCATCTCAAAATTGATCCTAGGCATGTCAAATTTAAACTTGGGCATATCAAATTGAATGTTGGGATTGCGCATGAAAGCACAACCTTACGGTTTTGGGCATCGAAAAATTGATGCTAGGCATGTCAAATATAAACTTGGGCATATCAAATTGAATGCTAGGCATGGGCATGAAAGCAAAACCCTACGGGTCATTCAAAATTGATCTCATGTCAAAAAATTGATCCTGAAGGCATGTCAAATTTAAACTTGGGCATATCAAATTGAATGTTGGGCATGGGCATGAAAACACAATCCTACAATTTTAGGCATCTCATAATTGATCTTAGGCATGTCAAATTTAAACTTGGGCATATCAAATTGAATGTTGGGCATGGGCATGAAATCACAACCCTACGGTCTTAGGAATCTCAAAATTGATCCTAGGCATGTCAAATTTAAACTTGGAAATATCAAATTGAATGTTGGGCATGGGCATGAAAGCACAACCCTACGGTCTTGGGCATCTCAAAATTCATGCTAGGCATGTCAAATTTAAACTTGGGATATCAAATTGAATGTTGGGCATGGGCATGAAAGCAAAACCCTACGGTCTTAGGCATCTTAAAATTGATCCTAGGCATGTCAAATTTAAACTTGGGCATATCAAATTGAATGTTGGGCATGGGCATGAAAGCACAACCCTACGGTTTTGGGCATCTCAAAATTGATGCTAGGCATGTCAAATTTAAACTTGGGCATATCAAATAGAATGTTGGGCATAGGCATGAAAGCACAACCCTATGGTCTTGGGCATCTCAAAATTGATCCTAGGCATGTCAAATTTAAACTTGGGCTTATTAAATTGAATGTTGGGCATAGGCATGAAAGCACAACCATACGGTCTTGGACATATCAAATTGATCAATGTCAAATTTAAAGTGAATTGGGCATGGGCATGAAAGCACAACCCTATGGTCTTGGGCATCTCAAAATTGATCCTAGGCATGTCAAATTTAAACTTGGGAATATCAAATTGAATGTTGGGATTGCGCATGAAAGCACAACCTTACGGTTTTGGGCATCGAAAAATTGATGCTAGGCATGTCAAATATAAACTTGGGCATATCAAATTGAATGCTGGGCATGTGCATGAAAGCAAAACCCTACGGTCTTAGGCATCTCAAAATTGATCATAGGCATGTCAAATTTAAACTTGGGCATATCAAATTGAATGTTGGGCATGGGCATGAAAACACAATCCTACAATTTTAGGCATCTCATAATTGATCTTAGGCATGTCAAATTTAAACTTGGGCATATCAAATTGAATGTTGGGCATGGGCATTAAAGCACAACCCTACGGTCTTGGGAATCCTAGGCATGTCAAATTTAAACTTGGAAATATCAAATTGAATGTTGGGCTTGGGCATGAAAGCACAACCCTACGGTTTTGGGCATCTCAAAATTGATGCTAGGCATGTCAAATTTAAACTTGGGCATGTCAAATTGAATGTTGGGCAAGGGCATGAAAGCAAAACCCTACGGTCTTAGGCATCTCAAAATTGATCCTAGGCATGTCAAATTTAAATTTGGGCATATCAAATTGAATGTTGGGCATATACATGAAATTACAACCCTAAGGTATTGGGCATCTAAAAATTGATCCTAGGCATGTCAAATTAAAACTTGGGCATATCAAATTGAATGTTGGGCATGGTCATGAAAACACAATCCTACAGTTTTAGGCATCTCATAATTGATCCTAGGCATGTCAAATTTAAACTTGGGCATATCAAATTGAGCGATGGGCATGGGCATGAAAGCATAACCCTATGGTCTTCGGCATCTCAAAATTGATCCTAGGCATGTCAAATTTAAACTTGGGAATATCAAATTGAATGTTGGGCTTGGGCATAAAAGCACAACCTTACAGATTTGGGCATCAAAAAACTGATGCTAGGTATGTCAAATTTAAACATGGGCATATCAAATTGAATGCTGGGCATGGGCATGGAAGCAAAACCCTACGGTCTTAGGCATCTCAAAATTGAACCTAGCATGTCAAATTTAAACTTGGGCATATCAAATTGAATGTTGGGCAAGGTCATGAAAACACAATCCTACAGTTTTAGGCATCCTAAAATTGATCCTAGGCATGTAAAATTGAAACTTGGGCATATCAAATTGAATTTTGGGCATGGTCATGAAAACACAATCCCACAGTTTTAGACATCTCATAATTGATCATAGGCATGATAAATTTAAATTTGGGCATATCAAATTTAATCATGGGCATGGGCATAAAAGTTCAACCCTACGGTATTGTACATATCAAAATTGTTCCTAGGCATGTCAAATTTAAACTTGGGAATATCAAATTGAATGTTGGGCTTGGGCATGAAAGCACAACCCTACGGTTTTGGGCATCGCAAAATTGATGCTAGGCATGTCAAATTTAAACTAGGGCATATCAAATTGAATGTTGGGTATGGGCAAGAATGCAAAACCCTACGGTCTTAGGCATCTCAAAATTGATCCTAGGCATGTCAATTTTATAATAAATTTTATACTTGGGCATATCAAATTGAATGTTGGGCATGGATATGAAAGCACAACCCTACGGTCTTGGGCATCTCAAAATTGATCCTAGGCATGTCAAATTGAAACTTGGGCATATCAAATTGAATGTTGGGCATGGTCATGAAAACACAATCCTACAGTTTTAGGCATCTCATAATTGATCCTAGGCATGTCAAATTTAAATTTGGGCATATCATATTGAATGTTGGGCATGGGCATGAAAGCAAAACCCTACAATCTTGGGCATCTCAAAATTAATCCAAGGCATGTCAAATTTAAACTTGGGAATATCAAATTAAATATTGGGCATGGTCATGAAAACATAATCCTACGGCCATAGGCATTTCAAAATTCATCATAGGCATGTCAAATTTAAACTTGGGCATATCAAATTGAATATTGGGCTTGGATATGATAGCACAACCCCTACGGTTTTGGGCATCTCAAAATTGATGCTAGCCATGCCAAATTTAAACTTGGGCATATCAAATTGAATGTTGGGCTTGGGCATAAAATCACAACACTACGGTGCTGGGCATCTCAAAATTGATCCTAGGCATGTAAAATTGAAACTTGGGAATATCAAATTGAATATTGGGCATCCGCATGAAATCACAACCCTACGGTCTTGAGCATCTAAAAATTGATCCTAGGCATGTCAAATTTTAACTTAGGAAAATCAAATTGAATGTTGGGCATGGGCATGAATGCACAACCCTACGGTCTTGGGCATCTCAAAATTGATCCAAGGCATGTCAAATTTAAACTTGGGCATATCAAATTGAATGTTGGGCATTGGCATGAAAGCAAAACCTTACGATCTTGGGCATCTCAAAATTGATTCTAGGCATGTCAAATTTAAACTTGGGCTTATCAAGTTGAATGTTGGGCATAGGCATGAAAGAAAATCCCTACGGTCTTGGGCATCTCAAAATTGATCCTAGGAATGTCAAATGTAAACTTGGGCTTATTAAATTAAATGTTGGGCATAGGCATGAAAGCACAACCTATGGTCTTTCGAATCTCAAAATTAATCCTAGGCATGTCAAATGTTAACTTGGGCTTATTAAATTGAATGTTGGGCATAGGCACGAAAGCACAACCTACGGTCCTGGACATCTCAAAATTGATCCTAGGCATGTCAAATGTTAACTTGGGCTTATTAAATTGAATGTTGGGCATAGGCATGAAAGCACAACCTACGGTCCTGGACATCTCAGAATTGATCCCAGGCATGTCAAATTTGAACTTGGGCATATCAAATTGAATGTTGGGCATGGGCATGAAAGCACAACCCTACTGTCTTGGGCATCTCAAAATTGATCCCACACATGTCAAATTTGAACTTGGGCTTATTAA
Organism: Papaver bracteatum; assembly: GCA_023529315.1. Classification (NCBI taxonomy): domain Eukaryota; kingdom Viridiplantae; phylum Streptophyta; class Magnoliopsida; order Ranunculales; family Papaveraceae; genus Papaver; species Papaver bracteatum. The sequence continues at coordinate 10,932 of JAJJWX010003881.1, forward strand.
ATTGAATGTTGGACATAGGCATGAAAGCACAACCTACGGTCTTGGACATCTCAAAATGGATCCTAGGCATGTCAAATTCAAACTTGGGGATATCATATTGAATATTGGGCATGGGCATGAAATCATAACCCTATGGTCTTCGGTGTCTCCTTATTGATCTTAGGCATGCCAAATTTAAACTTGGGCATATCAAATTGAATATTGGGCATGGTCATGAAAAAACAATCCTACAGTTTTAGGCATCTCATAATTTATCCTAGGCATGTGAAATTTAAACTTGGGCATATCAAATTAAATGTTGGGAATGGGCATGAAAGCACAACCCTACGGTCTTGGGAATCTCAAAATTGATCCTAGGCATGTTAAATTTAAACTTGGGGATATCATATTGAATGTTGGGCATGGGCATGAAAGAAAATCCCTACGGTCTTAGGCATCTCAAAATAAATGTTGGGCATGGCAAATTTATACTTGGGCATACCAAATTGAATGTTGGGCATGGTCATGGAAACACAATCCTACAGTTTTAGGCATCTCAAAATTGATCCTAGAAATGTCAAATTGAATGTTGGGCATGGGCATCAAAGCACAACCCTACGGCCATAGGCATCTCAATATTGATCCTAGGCATGTCAAATTTAAACTTGGACATATCAAATTGAATGTTGGGCATGGTCATGAAAACACAATCCTACAGTTTTAGGCATCTCAAAATTGATCTTAGGCATGTCAAATTCAAACTTGGGCATATCAAATTGAATGTTGGGCATGGGCATGAAAGCATAACCCTACGGTCTTGGGAATCTCCAAATTGATCATAGGCATGTCAAAGTTAAACTTGGGCATATCAAATTGAATGATGGGCATGGGCATGAAAGCACAACCCTACGGCCATAGGCATATTAAAATCTATCATAGGCATGTCAATTTTATACTTGGGCATATCAAATTGAATGTTGGGATTGGGCATGAAAGCACAACGCTACGGTTTTTGGCATCTCAAAATTGGTCCTAGGCATGTAAAATTTAAACTTGGGCATGTCAAATTGAATGTTGGGCATGGTCATGAAAAGGCAATCCTACAGTTTTAGGCATCTCATAATTGATCCTAGACATGTCAAATTTAAACTTGGGCATATCAAATTGAATGTTGGGCATGGGCATTAAAGCACAACCCTACGGTCTTGGGAATCTCAAAATTGATCCTAGGCATGTTAAATTTAAACTTGGGGATATCATATTGAATGCTGGGCATGGGCAGGAAAGCAAATCCCTACGGTCTTAGGCATCTCAAAATTGATCCTAGGCATGGCAAATTTATACTTGGGCATACCAAATTGAATGTTGGGCTTGGGCATGAAAGCACAACCCTACGGTTTTTGGCATCTCAAAATTGGTCCTAGGCATGTAAAATTTAAACTTGGGCATGTCAAATTGAATGTTGGGGTCATGAAAAGGCAATCCTACAGTTTTAGGCATCTCATAATTGATCCAAGGCATGCCAAATTTAAACTTGGGCATATCAAATTGAATGTTGGGCATGGGCATTAAAGCACAACCCTACGGTCTTGGGAATCTCAAAATTGATCCTAGGCATGTCAAATTGAGACTTGGGCATATCAAATTGAATGTTGGGCATGGTCATGAAAACAAAATCCTACAGTTTTAGGCATCTCATAATTGATCCTAGGCATGTCAAATTTAAACTTGGGCATATCAAATTTAATGTTGGGCATGTGCATGAAAGCATAACCCAATTGTCTTCGGCATCTCAAAATTGATCCTAGCCATGTCAAATTTAAAATGGGCATATCAAATTGAATGTTGGGCACGGGCATGAAAGCACAACCCTACGGTCTTGGGCATCTCAAAATTGATCCGAAGAATGTCAAATTTAAACTTGGGCATATCAAATTGAATGTTGGTCATGGTCATGAAATCACAATCCTACAGTTTTAGGCATATCATAATTGATCCTAGGCATGTCAAATTTAAATTTGGACTTGTCAAATTTAATCATGGGTATGAAAGTACAAGCCTACGGTATTGTGCATCTCAAAATTGTTCCTAGGCATGTCAAATTTAAACTTGGGCATATCAAATTGAATGTTGGGCATGGGCATGAAAGCACAACCCGACGGTCTTCGGCATCTCAAAATTGATCCTAGGCATGCCAAATTTAAACTTGGGAATATCAAATGGAATGTTAGGGCTAATAATGAAAGCACAACTCTATGGTCTAGGGCATCTAAGAATTGATCCTAGGAATGTCAAATTTAAACTTGGGCATATCAAATTGAATGTTGGGCATTTGCATGAAAGCATAACCCTACGGTCTTCGGCATCTCAAAATTGATCCTGGCATGTCAAATTTAAACTTGGGCATATCAAATTAAATGTTGGGCATGGGCATGAAAGCACAACCCTACGGTCTTGGGCATCTCAAAATTGATCCTAGGAATGTCAAAGTTAAACTTGGGCATATCATATTGAATGTTGGGCATGGGCATGAAAGCAAAACCCTACGGACTTAGGCATCTCAAAATTGATCCTAGGCATGGGAATTTAAACTTGGGAATATCAAATTGAATGTTGGGCATGGTCATGAAAACACAATCGTACAGTTTTAATCATCTCATAATTGATCCTAGGCATGTCAAATTTAAAATTGGGCATAACAAATTGAATGTTGGGCATGGGCATGAAATTACAACCATACGGTCTTGGGTATCTTAAAATTTATCCTAGGCATGTCAAATTGAAACTTGGGCATATTAAATTGAATGTTGGGCATGGTCATGAAATCACAATCCTATAGTTTTAGGCATATCATAATTGATCCTAGGCATGTCAAATTTAAATTTGGGCATGTCAAATTTAATCATGGGTATGAAAGTACAAGCCTACGGTATTGTGCATCTCAAAATTGTTCCTAGGCATATCAAATTGAATGTTGGGCATGGGCATGAAAGCACAACCCTACGGTCTTCGGCATCTCAAAATTGATCCTAGGCATGCCAAATTTAAACTTGGGAATATCAAATGGAATGTTAGGGCTAGGAATGAAAGCACAACTCTATGGTCTAGGGCATCTAAGAATTGATCCTAGGCATGTCAAATTTAAACTTAGGCATATCAAATTGAATGTTGGGCATGGGCATGAATGCACCGAACTCTCTCTCCTAGGCGATTTTTTCCTCTCCAAAATTTAGAACGTCTAGAATTTGTTTTTGTTCATATTTTTGATCATCTAAATCAATTTCATTTGGTTTATGATGATTGACTAATAGTTTTTCTTCAACACCAGTGGCTGGAAATTCGATTATCATATAGATCTGAAGTGGGGTTTTCATTTACAAACGTTTTCTCTTTTGTTTGATCATTTTTGAATGGTCTACAATGGGAGAACAACAAGATCCGGTTTCGTCTAACACTCTTAAGATGAATACATCCTTTGCAGACATGGTTAAAGGTAAACAAAATCTGAATCCTACTATAATTGACATTGGCAGTCTGCCAAATCCTATTTTTAATGATGATAAACCCTCTGTGGAACTTCCATTGGATTTTTTTCAAGAAGGGTGTGCTGCCTGTAATTTCAGTCTTATTGGAAGATTGGACTTTAGGGTTGCAAAGTTTAATGATGTTACAAGATCCCTGGAAAATCAATGGGGTTTCGGGTCCAAATGATGGTAAAATTCACACCTATGAATAAGGGCTTTTTCATTATCAAGTTTTCTTCTGAAGAGAACAAGCTAAAAGTCCGTGAGAAAACTTGGAAAGTCAATCAACAAGAATTACATCTTCAGGATTGGTTTCCATGGTTTGATCCGGATAAAGAGAGTTCTTCTCATGCTGCTGTTTGGGTCAATTTTCCTGCTTTGTATGTAGATCTATGGACGGAAAAAGTTCTGTTATCTCTTGGAAAAACTCTAGGCAATCCAGTTATGGTAGATAAGAAGACTTTGAATCATGAGTATGGGTGCTATGCAGCTGTTTTGGTTAATATTGATTTTGCGAAGAAAATTCCAGATGCAATTCATGTAACAGTAGGGGGGAGAAGTTTTGATCAGTTTGTAGAGCTACAAAAAATACCCAAGTTTTGTTCTTATTGCAAAATTTTTGGTCATGTTGATACTGATTGTAGAAAGAGGAATAAGAAAAGTAATGTGAAGAATGTTCAGAAGTGGCTACCCAAAGGTGCTGATGGTGATACCGGCAATGCAAATCAAGGAAAAGATGATGAGGATGCGAAGAGTAATACTCCTACGGAAGTTGGTACATCTGATGGGCAACATCAATCTGCTATTGGTGATGCTAAAAAGTTGGAATTGGAGCTTGAAAAATATTCAACTGAGTTTCGTGATGCTCAGATGAAGCTTATTAGGTGCAAAAACGCTATTGCTGAAAAAGAGGCCATTGCTGTTCGAAAGGGTGCTACAGACAAAACTACTCCCGTGTCAAATACATGTTCCGTGATGGACCAAAACTCCAATTTAAATGGTCATTACGCCAGAAAAAATTCAGAATTTGAGGCTGCAACTTCCGTGTCTAAATTAAACACAAATTCCGTGATTTTGAATGAACAAAAAGGTAGAAAGAATTCAGAACAAGCTGGCACTTCGAAGACTACAAAGTCAAGTGAAAGGATTGATAAAGTATATGAGAAAGGTAAGCAAACTACTATTTTTTCTCAAACTCAACAGAATTTTGAAGAATCCAATGTTCAAAAAGCTAATACAAAGAAGGGTGATGTGGGGGTGGCTAATTCCAATGAGTGGAAGCATGCAAAGGGCAAGCCTTTTACTTTAACTCCTTTTGTGGAGGGTAGATCTGAATTAATTTGTAAGAATTCGTTTGATTCTCTAAACTCTGAATTGGGGCGTGGAGACAAATATTTTTTAAAAGAGGGAATATTGGAAAGTGAAAATGCTTTATTGGATGCTCATGTTGAAACAGATGCGGAGCTGCTGGCAGCTAATATGGCGGCAGAAGTTAAGAATTCAAAATAATGGGGTGCAATTTCTGATGATAAACCGGATGCACATGTTGAAACAGATAAAAAGAAAGCTTTCCTAAAGAGAATAGAAGAATTAAAAAAGAAAAGGGAGAGGTTGGATGATGTGGTTTTTGATATGAGGAATATTTTTTCCAGTGAGGAACTAGACGAGGCGAGCAATATTGAAAATGATCAAAGTGTGGACTAATTTTATTAGAAAAAATTTAGAAAAGAATATCAAGGAAAAAAGGAGTTCATGGTAAATAATAAAAAACCCCAATTCCTTATTAGAAATCAGAGGAAGAAGACGATGAATATGAAGATGAATATGAAGAAAATGAATTACAACCTCCAAGTTCAGGAGTTTGATTTGGCAAAAACAATTGCGAGCATTAAGAAGAGGAATTTTAGAGTTGGTCGAAAACGATATTAGTTTTTTGTTGTACTCTTTTGTTCCTTTTTGTGTTAGAAAGCTTTTTATAAGCTTCTTGTGTTTTGTGGTTTTCTAGTGTGCCCCTTTGGTTTATGGGGGTGGGGAGGCCTCGAGCCTCCCATTTTGTAATTCTTGTAATTACTTTTTTTTGGTTCTAATAAACTAAGACTTACCAAAAAAAAAAAAAAAGCACAACCCTACGGTCTTGGGCATCTCAAAATTGATCATAGGCATGTCAAATTTAAACTTAGGCATATCAAATTGAATGTTGGACATGGGCATGAAAGCATAACCCTACGGTCTTAGGCATCTCAAAATTGATCCTAGGGATGTCAAATTTAAACTGGGGCATATCAAATTGAATGTTGGGCATGGAAATGAAAGCACAACCCTATGGAGGAAAAGGCTATTGAGTTTCATGAAGAACTTGTTTTCATAATCTATCATCAGGCTATTGATCATGAAAACAAGCTACCAGTTTAGATGTCTTCACAATTGGTAGGAAATCTTCTTCGTGATTTTGAAGTCGTTCGTGAACATCTCGGAATAGCAACAAGGAATCTTGAGTTTCTAAAGAATAAACTAAAGAAAGCATCTGATGAACTTACTGTTGTTCGATCTTTAGTTGCAAATCAAGTTCAGCATGTCTAGTAAATCTTCTATTTTTCACCTTTGTTTAGAAGAATAACTAGTGTTTTGGAATAGCCATTATTGTGATTACACATAGCTATATCCAATGTTTTTTGATCTTCTTGTTTTTATATTTTTTGGTTTGAAAATTCTAAGTTTGTTTAGAAGATGATGGTTGCAGTATTAATCTTTATGGGTTTATATATTGCAATATTTTGATGGGATATGTGTGTATACGTCCGTGAACTTGATTGTCCCATATTTTGTCAAAAGTAAAGTCTTTCGTGAATTGATATGCAAATATTGATAAAAGGATGAATAGACTTTTGACAAAAACAAAAGTTAAGCCTATATTGTCAATTATTGATGTAAGATAGGTTAAAATATTTTGTGATTCAAGGATTATGTCTATTGTGCAAATAGTGATGGAAACATAGAATGAATCCTTGTGTTATTGTAGTATAATCGTTCGAACCACAGAGATTGCAGGTGTTCAAGAGAAATATTAAACCAAACAATAATGTAAAGTTGAGTTGTAAATTGCAGCAGGCGATATTTGTAAAGAAAACGAATAAATGATGTGAATCTACCAAGACTTTGAGGTTTCACTTAACGTGTTCAAGTATTATTTGATCAAATTATAACTCGAATAGAACTGAATAATGATTCGTTCTACCCGACAGATATAGCAAATTGAGATTTCAAAGTAACTATAACAAATACCAAATCAAGACTGATTGATTATATTTCTATGATAAAGCCCAATTGATAAGTGTCACATGGATTCCCTAGCATTCAATGTATCCGGAAATCACAATGAATCTATGAAGTTTGTCAACACCATCAACACAAAATTGCAATCAAAACACAGATAAAGAAATGGACTAAAACATGAAATTCATTTATGATCACAACAGATAATACTAGAACCCATTAGGCTTCCCCTCTAGTCTTGGCAGAGAGGGGTTTAGCTTCTCATTGTTGTGTAGACATCCATAGAAAAATATTCAGTAGAAAACCCTAACATCAAAGAGAACTAAAACCAACTGAACTAAAGTGAAAGCAAAAGAAAAAAAATTATTCAAAATGTGTGGTACTCCAGCTTACCCTTATTGGTTGATAGCTGCCCTCCTTTATACACAACTGCTGAGAATTTTTCTCTAATGACTGATTCAAACCCTTCCTGGATTTGGGGAAAACACTCCACATAATTTTATCTCTTCCTAATATTTCTGCATTTGACTTGAAATAAACAGCACCAACTCTGGTTCTAACCATACTATGGACTGCACCCTTCTCGACTTGAACTTCACCAGCATCTCGTATTCATCTTCACGCATACAGCTACTATGAGCAATACCATCAGTCTATCCATCTATCCAGCTATCCCCACAACTAACTGCAGCCATCTCAGCCTAGCGCCTTCTTTGTAGCATAATAAAATCATCCAACACTCGGACCCCAACTCCACTTTGCTAACTCCCAGTGAACCATATGATTTCAGCTCCAAAGTTCAGGTTCCATCGTGAGTCCCTGAACATTTTCCATTCTTTAAACATTACCAAAATCTTGCCTAAATCCGACCAACATCAGCACCTCAAATGATTGTTTGCTGCCAAGTCAAATACTGCCATCTATTTCTAAATCCAACTCCAGCTATAGTATCTCCACTTCCTTGTTAAACTCCTAAAACTCATGAAAACAACCATTAATTTGGATCAAAAACTTATCCCCATTGTAGACCATCAAACCAACCACTACTGACACAAACCCATTGCAATCATTGACTGACTCTTTGAACCTGAATTTCGGCTCAACAAAGCCTCCATTTTCCATCTGAGCATCACCTCCAATTTCAGGCCACATCAAACATCACTGCCTGCAATTTGCACTTCAGTTCAAATCCAACCAATAAAACAAACCCTGTCGAGGTATCATACACAACACCACTGATTTCCATCAAATTAGCTATCACTCGTGCCCATGGAATGAACCCCCATATCTGTTGCCGTGTATGAGAACTGCAACACTTGTTGTTCTCTCATCATCTACAGAATCAGGTCAAAGACAACCTGAATTCCTTAACAACTCGAACCAATAATTCTCTATTCTCTTGTCTTCACAGTTTTCTCTTCACTCACTTTCATTCATCGATCACTAGTTGCAAGGAAAACCCAAACTCAGCTGCTAACTGCTTGAGAATCAAACACTTACAGTAGACCTACTCCCATGTAAACAGATCCATCTCCAATCAATTCGTCTTTAAAATTCAATCCCCAAAATTATAGCACCAACATCATACATCACGAACAATTAAAACCCACCTCAAATTGATGCCGGCAACCTGAAGATTGATGAATTTCGGAACCCCTTTTCAAAGAACTGCTACCATGAATTACCTCTGTAACTCCCAACATCAGATCCCATTACCGTGTTATCTCGATATCACGCCATAGAAAATTGTAGCAACAGTAGTTAGGAGAAATGAGAAAAACCCTCCAACGAATTAAGTTCAGATCCCCTTTCTTTCGATAAGAACATCACCATCTTCACTGAGAAATGAGACTTCCCTTTTCTTGTTTTCATATGAAACCAGATGTGGTAGTGGATCAAGACACGTCTCCCACTTTCATTATTCCACCGTTCGCTCTGTCCGTGAAATGAATGAGCCAAGCAAGTGGCTCGAGTGTTTAGCGGCATGAGCGTACAAGGTAGACCACCAAAGGCCCGACCTCTTTTGTTTCTTTGGGTTTTGTTGTCGCAACCGCCATTCATCTCAACGTTTAGCCATTTATTTTCCAAGTAACAGATTTCACTCACAATTCCTGTAACAGACTTAAAACAGTATTATTAGCCAATAAAAGAGACCTAGCTAGTGTAAATATGGGTGTAAAATTGTAGCACATACGTGCTTATCAAACTCCACCACACTTACATTTTGCTAGTCCCGAGCAAAACAAGGTAAATTATACCCGCTACACAGCTGGATATGGAAAGACACGTCTGCTAAACAGCTCGACGGAACCATTACACAGTGATTGAGCAATGTATGCTACACAACAATACAAATCCGCTAAACAGCTGGATTAAAGGTGTCCGCTAAACAACAATACAAACCCCACTAAACAATGGAGTAGAAAGATAGCTAAACATCATGATGAATCCGCTAAACATCTAGGTTAAGGGTGTCCGCTAAACAGCAAGACAAAACCACTAAATAGTGGTGTAAAAAGACAGCTAAACAGCTGATCTTAGCATGTAAAATTTTCACTTCAATTTTTTTTTTTTTAAGATAAAATTTAACAGAACTATATGTAAAAGAAAAACAATAATCTTTAAAACAGTAAAGCATGGATTTACCCCAACTCCCCACACTTAATTTCTACATTGTCCCCAATGTGGCAGTGGTTAAAACAGTTCAAAGGTGGAAAGTGGAAGTGGTAATCAGCCGAGCACAACATATTATTCATGATAAAGAAAAGGAAGAAAATAATGTGAATCTACCAAGACTTTGAGGTTTCACTTAACGTGTTCAAGTGTTATTTGATCAAATTATAACTCGAATAGAACTGAATAATGATTCGTTCTACTCGGCAGATATAGCAAATTGATATTTCAAAGTAACTATAACAAATACCAAATCAAGACTGATTGATTATATTTCTTAGATAAAGCCCAATTGAGAAGTGTCACATGGATTCCCTAGCATTCAATGTATCCGTAAATCACAATGAATCTATGAAGTTTGTCAACACCATCAACACAAAATTGCAATCAAAACACAGATAAAGAAATGGACTAAAACATGAAATTCATTTATGATCACAACAGATAATACTATAACCCATTAGGCTTACCCTATAGTCTTGGCAAAGAGGGGTTTAGCTTCTTATTGTTGTGTAGACAGCCATAGAAAAATATTCAGTAGAAAACCCTAACATCAAAGAGAACTAAAACCAACTGAACTAAAGTGAAAGCAAAAGAAAATTATTCAAAATGTGTGGTACTCCAACTTACTCTTATTGGTTGATAGCTGCCCTCCTTTATACACAACTGCCGAGACTTGTTCTCTAATGACTGATTCAAACCCTTCCTGTATTTGGGGAAAACACTCCACATAATTTTATCTCTTCCTAATATTTCTGCATTTGACTTGAAATAAACAGCACCAACTCTAGTTCTAACCATACTATGGACTGCACCCTTCTCGACTTGAACTTCACCAGCATCTCGTATTCATCTTCACGCATACAGCTACTACGAGCAACACCATTAGTCTATCCAGCTATCCCCACAACTAACTGCAGCCATCTCAGCCTAGCGCCTTCTTTGTAGCATAATAAAATCATCCAACACTCGGACCCCAACTCCACTTTTCTAACTCCCAGTGAACCATATGATTTCAGCTCCAAAGTTCAGGTTCCATCGTGAGTCCCTGAACATTTTCCATTCTTTAAACATTACCAAAATCTTGCCTAAATCCGACCAACATCATCACCTCAAATGATTGTTTGCTGCCAAGTCAAATACTGCCATCTATTTCTAAATCCAACTCCAGCTATAGTATCTCCACTTCCTTGTTAAACTCCTAAAACTCATGAAAACAGCCATTAATTTGGATCAAAAACTCATCCCCATTGTAGACCATCAAACCAACCACTACTGACACAAACCCATTGCAATCATTGACTGACTCTTTGCACCTGAATTTCGGCTCAACAAAGCCTCCATTTTCCGTATGAGGATCACCTCCAATTTCAGGCCACATCAATCATCACTGCCTGCAATTTGCACTTCAGTTCAAATCCAACCAATAAAACAAACCCCGTCGAGGTATCATACACAACACCACTGATTTCTATCAAATTAGCTATCACTCGTGCCCATGGAATGAACCCCCATATCTGTTGCCGTGTATGAGAACTTCAGCACTTGTTGTTCTCTCGTCATCTACAGAATCAGGTCAAAGACAACCTGAATTCCTTAACAACTCGAACCAATAATTCTCTATTCTCTTGTCTTCAAAGTTTTCTCTTCACTCACTTTCATTCATCGATCACTAGTTGCAAGGCAAACCCAAACTCAGCTGCTAACTGCTTGAGAATCAAAAACTCATAGTATACCTACTCCCTTGTAAACAGATCCATCTCCAATCAATTCATCTTCAAAATTCAATCCCCAAAATTATAGCACCAACATCATACATCACGAACAATCAAAACCCACCTCAGATTGATGCCGGCAACCTGAAGATTGACGAATTTCAGAACCCCTTTTCAAAGAACTGCTACCATGAATTACCTCTGTGACTCCCAACATCAGATCCCATTACCGTTTCATCTCATACTCACGCCATAGAAAATTGTAGCAACAGTAGTTAGGAGAAATGAGAAAAACCCTCAAACGAATTAAGTTCAGATCCCCTTTCTTTTGATAAGAACATCACCATCTTCACTGAGAAATGAGACTTCCCTTTTCTTGTTTTCATATGAAACCAGATGTGGTAGTGGAGCAAGACACGTCTCCCACTTTCATTATTCCACCGTTCGCTCTGTCCGTGAAATGAATGAGCCAAGCAAGTGGCTCGAGTGGTTAGCGGCATGAGCGTACAAGGTAGACCACCAAAGGCCCGGCCTCTTTTGTTTTTTGGGTTTTGTTGTCGCAACCGCCATTCAGCTCATCGTTTAGCCATTTATTTTCCAAGTAACAGATTTCACTCGCAATTCCTGTAACAGACTTAAAACAGTATTATTAGCCAATAAACGAGACCTAGCTAGTGTAAATATGGGTGTAAAATTGTAGCACATACGTGCTTATCAGTTATCCATAGTATAGAGCTTTATTGATCCATATTAATATTACTGTGAAGGCTCCATTGTGTATCTTATGTTGAGCACGATACGACTAAGTCGATTCCTTATTGGCATGGTTGGTTGTTCCATGAGATGCTATATGCTGAGCACTGGGAACTAAATTAATCAACTTGTGTGGTTATTTAGTTTGTATTCCATAAGTTTTCTTATGTTGAGTACATGTATGGTTAAGGTTGTCATGTCTTATGATAATCTTAGTCGGGGTTCCATAATCTCTTATGTTGAGCCCAAATGAACTAAATCAATCATCTTGTATGGTTATTTAGTTAGCACTCCGTAAGTTCTTCTCATGTTGAGCATGATTGACTAGGATGGTTATTTTTATGATTAACTTAGTCATTGCTCCATAGATTTTCTTATGTCGAGTGTGATCAATTAAATTGATTACTCTTGTAATTAGTTTGGTTGAGTATGACAATTAGATTATTTGCGAGTTTTCTTGTGATTAATCTAATTGATTTATTAAGTCTCCATAAGTTTACTTGTGTTGAGCATATTTAGTCAAATTAATCTTGGTTCGCTTTGGTTAATTTGATTGAATATTTCTTGTTGGATTCCAAATTCATACTTGTATGTAATTTGTTGAGTCTAAAGAAATCCTTCTTTTCTTTTTGAAATTAAGGTCGCTCTTGTTGTTCCCTTGGGAACGACATATTATGGGGGAGAGTTCTTTTGAACTTGTGCTTAATTTCCAAATCTTTGTGGGGAGTGCGGCTGTGGAATATTAGAGGGGCTATCTTGCGTCTTTATAAACTCCTTGATGAATGCATTTAGCTTCGGCTTTATGATTGCATCTAAATAAGATGATACATATTTACCTTTGGTCATGAAATGTCTCTTACGGAAATTTCATTAGGATCTCGTTCTTGTACCTTTTCCAATTTTATTGACAAAAAGGGGGAGAATTAATATGTAGTTCACACTACAAATACATATGGTTTTCAGATCATTATGTAAGGGGGAGTGGTTTCCATGTTAGATGGAGTATTGACTAAGGGGGAGTGAAGTATCACCATAGTATTTTTGTTGAAGTTGTGATGCAATTGGACTTTGACGATGTGTAATAATACTATGACACTGTATAACAATGATTGAGAACCGATGCTTTTTTCATTGTTATAGCTACGGATTTTCAACAACGATGATACTAAACTTACAACCTTTGGGATCATTGGACTACTTGGAAGTGACGGAGATTTTGAGTATTGTTGAAGATTAGACATGTGGAATAGGAGCTACAAAGTTTATTTATATATTTTTTGTATTCCATATGTATTAATAGTTTTTCCACTAAAATTTACAAAGGGGGAGATTGTTAGAGCATTGCTCGGTCGAACTCGCATGCGTTGCTATATCAAGCATGTTTGTCAATGTTAGTGATCAAAACTATAAAGTCTTGATTTCTAGTCTACTATAGCTGAGGTCTCGGACTAGGATAGAAAGTGTAGTTGAGCTCAAGAACTCCATGGAAATCATCATACAAGACGAAGAACTACTCAAGGAACCAGTGGATCTTCATCGACTAAAAGGTATGTGGAGACTTGAACTTATCTATCACTCAAAAAGTCTATCTACTCTATCTCCTATCTTGAGATAAAAGTCGTTTTACTATATAAACTAAGAAATACACATGTGACATTTCGAGCTGAGTATGTCTTGCTTATCTATTTCTCGAAATGTGTGTTAGTAAAGCTTTCGCTTTAGCCAAGTTCATCTTTTCCTAGTGACGAAAGTCATGTTATGTTTCAATCACTTTGGAAATTGCTATGACGAAAACTAGTTTGTGAATAACAACTATATGACTTCCTCTGAGAATGTTTCAACTTGGGAATATTAAAATTGAATGTTGGGCATGGGCTTGAAAGCATAACCCTACGGTCTTGGGCATCTCAAAATTGATCCTAAGAATGTCAAATTTAAACTTGGGCCAATCAAATTGAATGTTGGGCATGGGCATGAAAACACAACCCTACGGTCTTGGGAATCTCAAAATTGATCCTAGGAATGTCAAATTTAAACTTGGGCATATCAAATTAATTATTGGGAATGGGCATGAAAGCACAACCCTACGGTCTTCGGCATCTCAAAATTGATCCTAGGCATGCCAAATTTGAACTTGGGAATATCAAATGGAATGTTAGGCCTAGGAATGAAAGCACAACTCTACGGTCTTGGGCATCTAAGAATTGATCCTAGGCATGTCAAATTTAAACTTAGGCATATCAAATTGAATGTTGGGCATGGGCTGGGTGCGTGTCGTTACCACAACAAATTAATTAATACTTTACTACCTAATTAACAAGTAATATAGGGTAGTCAAGGTCGATCCCACGAGGAGCAAGAGATTCTAGTTGTAAAATTGTCACAAAAAGGGGGTATTGGTTGTAAAATTTATAAAGCAAAAGAAATAAACAAAGTAATTAAAAGGAAATCAATAAGAGAGATTAGATCAAGGAATCCTTCTTCGCTGCAAAACAATGATTAAAGTTATGTTCTTTTCCACTTCTTATTAGTCACAAATTATCACCAACCGTGGGTATAGCAGCTAGATCAGTGCTAACCCTAAAATCCCTTTCACAGCTTCACTGCCAGGACCTACATCATACTTAAATTCTCAACAGCAACCCAGACAACCACCAACACTCAAATTTCACCAGTACCATCTTCTTGCTTCAATCTGTCAGTTCATTATATAGCACCACCATAGATTCCTTCTTGAATCGCTGGACCAGTTCTCCTTCAGTTTTTGTTGGTTACAAGGCAACCATCATACCCATTTCTCCATCCCTTTCTTCTCAATTTCAACTCTGATTCAAACACCAGCAACTACACTTCATCTCTGCTATATAAACAAGTGAGTACTGGAACCCTTGAAATCTCCAATTAAACCTACACAGCTCCAATTTGCAGAATCCACCAGATCCCCTTCTTCACTTCTCATCTTTCAATACACTCCTTCTTTGACTGTTCAAATCAATCAATCTCCATCTTCTCCTTCTTTGAATTCTGTTCAAACTCCACAAACCCATTGTTCTCACTATCATCCACCATCAATTCAGCAACAGATCGAATCAATTTTGACCACCACCATCTCCGTTCATACCCCTTTCATCGCTTTCAAAGATCAACTCAACAGTAGCTCTGTTCGATTTCTTGTTCTTGTTATTCACCTTGTTCATCTTAAATTTCTTGGTTTCGAACTAATTTTGTCTCAGTTTCTGATTTTTCTTTTCTTTTCGATTTGCTTCTCTCTCGACCTATCAGAACAAACAACTGCTCTTCTTTGATTTCAGGTGAGAGGGGAAAAAGAGACGTATTTTTCTAATTTAGGGCTGAGTCAATCATTGGGTGGATTTGAACGCCCAAGATAAGAACCACCCAAACTTGGTGCTAACAACCACATATCTTCTGGATAAGGGCTACCCAGTGATGATTTCATCCTTGAGTAAATGATAAGGGATACCCTAGATGGCAACCCCTTAACCATAACTTGGCTCCAGATAGTGCTCGCCCTATGAAATGACAATTATGCCCTTTTTGCCCAATTTTGGTGATTTTTCCTTCTTTTCTTCCGTGCGACTCCAGAGTACCTAATAGCTCAAAAACACACGTAAAATACATAATTCACTAGAAAAATAACAAAGAAAGCATAAACTACTAGATAGTAAATTAGGTGTATTCTACACCTATCAAATTCCCCCACACTTAGACTTTGCTAGTCCTCGAGCAAATCAAACTTAAACTCACAACTTCAAAGCGTTCTAGCGTCCCAAGCATCCTAAGAGTTATGAAGACATAGAGTTTCTGCATGCTAGTAATAAGAAGTTACAAATACTAAAGAACATATTCTCATTCTTAAATGTTGAGTGAGAAATAACCACACCATAATGAGAGAACACGTGTTTGAGAAACGATCAATAAGCATTTCGCCTCGACTTCTGCCTCACTTAAAAGGGTTTTATGATAATTGCACTCAAAAAGACAGCTTTTTTATGGGTCTCACATGTGTGCAGGTAGGAATGAAGAGAGAATTCCTGCAACACGTTGAATGGTGGGAAGAATAACTTCCGAAATTTTGAAAAACCCACATCTTTTAATCATTTTGAAAAACCATTTTTCTAACGATCTCTAAGAAAGGAAATCAACCACTTATATTGAGGATGATATTACTTACTTACCTTCACATCCGATTGCCAATTATGATAACACCACTCTCACGGAATCCAATAGAAACGTCTTCCGCTCCTTGTTTTCATCTTCTTGGTCTTCGGCTTCAACTATTAGTGATAAATACTAGAACTTCATAAATCCTTGACAATTTGTAACCTTTTTCCTCAAAATCCTTGTCGCTTGAAACGTCCTTATAGATTTCCCTTCCCCACGGCTTATTCAATAACAAAACAATAATAGATATTTCTCTTGTCTCATATATATATATTTATTTATTTATTTATTTATTTATTTATTTATTTTTTTTTTTAGACAAGAGAAACAAAATACAAAACAAAGTGAAAAATAAAATAAACCATGGCCGTGGAAAAGTACTTTACCGCTTGATTCTTCACAACTTGTATCGTCTTGAAATCATAAACTTCAATAATTCTCACCTTTCACTTTCTTCGCTTTGTAAATACGTCTTAACACTTGAATATAGAATTACCTCATTGCATTTTAAGTCTTCAACATGTATGTAAAATCTGCTCATTGTATGTTGCTTTACTTGGATATACAAAAAATTTGCTCTTTTTCTTGTTCCATTGTTGCTTGCAAACCTTGAACCTTTTCAACTTTCCTTGTAGATTTTGATGTCGCTCCCTTGTTGTTGATGATTATGGTGTTTCTATGGACTCGTTGTTGTCGAGCGAGAGAATGGTGCTAACTGCAAATCGAACTACAAGAAGGTAGCTTTCATCTATAAACGTCACCCTCATGATTGACAAAGATTAGCACTCAAGAGATCAAAATAGTGCTGAAATTGGTGTGAAATTGGGTAGCTCACCATTCTACCCGGAATTAACGTACGGTGACACACACACTCAAAAGAAGCTCTTTAGTAAAGGAATAATTTTTGGTCGGTGCCTCTCATGATGATATGAAAATGGGTAGTCTCCACTAATGATTGATCAGAAACTCTAATAACGCACTTCTCCCTGCACCAAATTTGCATCACCGGCATGATTAAATCCATTATTTAACACTCTAACAAGCAAGAAATCGAACGTAGTTCCCTAACACTTCCAAGTTCAATTATGTCGGTCAGAATTCTCTATGTAATCATACCTAGAAGCATGCTAGTGACTCTAAAATCTCGAAAAGTTGAAAGTTTTATGCAAAACTTTTTTTTTTCTCTTTTTTTTTATTTATGCAAAAATATATGCTTAGCCACTCCCCCACACTTAAACCTTACATTGTCCTCAATGTGTAAAACCGAAAGTTCTGAATTCTGACGTAACAGCAGATAAAACGCAAAAATGTGCAAATTGGTAAGGAATTTGGAAAAACTCCATTTCACAAAAGTTGTTCACCTACGTGTTTTCTACACAGTGTCAAAATTTCATAGTGTTCTGATAAACGGTCTGACAGTTATGGTCTCTGGACTGAACTACGCGCAGTCTGAAATTTTCTGACGAAAAGGTATTCATCATAATTCTCTTCTAAGATAGATTATGGACTTAATGAAATTAAATATGGGGATGCAAATAAGATATGAAAACAATAAAAAATAAATAAACAAAAAAAAACAAAAATAAAAATAAAAGCAAAAGCAAAAGGATAAGAGATACAAAACCGGTGGGTTGCCTCCCACTTAGCGCTTGTTTTAAAGTCGACGGCCCGACATGGCTCTTGTAAGATTCATTCCCCATATATTAGCAATCGGAAAATTTGGGGATCCTCCTATAGTACCTGTTTTGCAAACAATAGCTTCATACAAATATTAGCACAAGAAAATAATAGTAAAGTTATAGCTAGATAGAAATTTCCCCCACACTTATTCTTGTCCACACTCGGAAGTGTATAAAGAACATAGAATTTGGGAACTTCCATGGTTTCCTCTTGGCAAACCTGCATAGTATTAGCATCAAGTGTTTCCAATGGTGGATATCGAGAAACAAAGTCATTCAAAAATACTTTCGAAGCACATACATTCAAACCAATAAGAGGTAAAGGAGAAGAATTAACATGCAAAGGGTTAGACAAACCTTGCACAATTTCTTGTATTACGGTATCTTCTTCGTTCTTAAAAAATTCAAGTGAATTACTTACCTCTTGCATATCGTGGTCCTCTATCAAACTTTGCAACCATTCTTCATCATTTTATACCTTAACCAAAGTCTCGGCATCATCATAATCATTAGCAAGTTCAATTGGGTCTTCCACAAATTCAATCAATTCGGTTCCATTATCGAGCATCACCTCTTCAACATCTTCATCATCGGAATCGGGCCATTCACTAAAGTGATTTTCGTCGGTAAAAATTGTAAGATCTTCTTGTGAGGGTGTTATACCGTTTACAACAATAGGAAAGTCACACCCAATCTCCTCCTTTTGAATAGGCGAAGGATCGTTATTATGATCCGGAGTTGGAATAACTTCCTCATTGTTGCAACTTTCATACACTTCCGCGGACTCATGATTTTCCCTAAGAATTTTTTTCCAAGCACTAAATGCATATTCCTCAAGCTCTACCTTTTGAATAGGTGATTGATCATTATTAAGATCAAGGCTCGAGTAATCTACACTAGCGTCATCAAAAGTTTCCAAAGGTTGGTCCTTTTCAACACAATCATCTTCATTATCGGAATCACCATAATAAGAATCTTCATTGGTTTCATAACCTTTATCCCGACGTCGTTTAAGTTCCATATGAATGGTCTTACTAATTTCTGCGACAAGCTCTTCCGAGTCTCCATCATCTTCCAATTTGTATAACTTTTGTGCAAGTTTCCGAACATTAACACGCTTACCACCGTGTATAGAGTTTCTAGATTGTATATCCTTAAAAAGTGAAGGAAAAACACGATGAAGAGGAGTATATTCCCAACTCTCCGTCTGCACATTACTAGAAAACAATGTATTAGAAGCATAATTATCCGTCCATCCTTGTAATTGTCCACTTACATACCCGTCATAAGGTTGTTGATATGTATGAGAATATCCATAAGGTTTCGTAGGATTTTGATCATAGCCAAAAGATTGATTTTGATTGTATCCTAAGGATGGTTGGAAATTGCCATGATGTTGAGGTTGAAAATCGTATTGATTGTTGTAATATGCTTGCTCTTGTCCACCATACATGGAAAACCGGTACCTGAAAAACAATTCTCAAAAACTAAGTTAGATACGATAAAGAATCCAACAAAGCAAGAATAAAGCAAAAAGTAAAGACAACTAAAATCATCCGATGCTCCCCGGCAACGGCGCCAAAATTTGGGTGCGTGTCGTTACCACAACAAATTAATTAATACTTTACTACCTAATTAACAAGTAATATAGGGTAGTCAAGGTCGATCCCACGAGGAGCAAGAGATTCTAGTTGTAAAATTGTCACAAAAAGGGGGTATTGGTTGTAAAATTTATAAAGCAAAAGAAATAAACAAAGTAATTAAAAGGAAATCAATAAGAGAGATTAGATCAAGGAATCCTTCTTCACTGCAAAACAATGATTAAAGTTATGTTCTTTTCCACTTCTTATTAGTCACAAATTATCACCAACCGTGGGTATAGCAGCTAGATCAGTGCTAACCCCAAAATCCCTTTCACAGCTTCACTGCCAGGACCTACATCATACTTAAATTCTCAACAGCAACCCCAGACAACCACCAACACTCAAATTTCACCAGTACCATCTTCTTGCTTCAATCTGTCAGTTCATTATACAAAGACCACCATAGATTCCTTCTTGAATCGCTGGACCGCTTCTCCTTCAGCTTTTGTTGGTTACAAGGAAACCATCATACCCATTTCTCCATCTCTTTCTTCTCAATTTCAACTCGATTCAAACACCAAAGCAACTACACTTCATCTCTGCTATATAAACAAGTGAGTACTGGAACCCTTGAAATCTCCAATTAAACCTACACGACTCCAATTTGCGAGAATCCACCAGATCCCCTTCTTTACTTCTCATCTTTCAATACACTCCTTCTTTGACTGTTCAAGTCAATCAATCTCCATCTTCTCCTTCTTTGAATTCTGTTCAAACTCCACAAACCCATTGTTCTCACTATCATCCACCATCAATTCAACAACAGATCGAATCAATTTTGACCACCACCATCTCCGTTCATACCCCTTTCACCGCCAAAGATCAACTCAGTAGCTCTGTTCGATTTCTTGTTCTTGTTATTCACCTTGTTCATCTTAAATTTCTTGGTTTCGAACTAATTTTGTCTCAGTTTCTGATTTTTCTTTTCTTTTCGATTTGCTTCTCTCTCGACCTATCGAACAAACAACTGCTCTTCTTTGATTTCAGGTGAGAGGGGAAAAAGAGACGTATTTTTCTAATTTAGGGCTGAGTCAATCATTGGGTGGATTTGAACGCCCAAGATAAGAACCACCCAAACTTGGTGCTAACAACCACATATCTTCTGGATAAGGGCTAACCCAGTGATGATTTCATCCTTGAGTAAATGATAAGGGATACCCTAGATGGCAACCCCTTAACCATAACTTGGCTCCAGATAGTGCTCGCCCTATGAAATGACAATTATGCCCTTTTTGCCCAATTTTGGTGATTTTTCCTTCTTTTCTTCCGTGCGACTCCAGAGTACCTAATAGCTCAAAAACACACGTAAAATACATAATTCACTAGAAAAATAACAAAGAAAGCATAAACTACTAGATAGTAAATTAGGTGTATTCTACACCTATCATGGGCATGAATGCACAACCCTACGGTCTTGGGCATCTCAAATTGATCCAAGGCATGTCAAATTTAAACTTGGGCATATCAAATTGTATGTCGGGCATTAGCATGAAAGCAACACCCTACGATCTTGAACATCTCAAAATTGATTCTAGGCATGTAAAATTTAAACTTGGGCTTATCAAATTGAATGTCGGGCATGTGCATGAAAGCAAATCCCTACGGTCTTGGGCATCTCAAAATTGATCCTAGGCATGTCAAATGTAAACTTGGGCTTATTAAATTGAATGTTGGGCATAGGCATGAAAGCACAACCCTACGGTCTTGGGCATCTCAAAATTGATTCTAGGCATGTCAAATGTAAACTTGGGCTTATTAAATTGAATGTTGGGCATAGGCATGAAAGCACAACCCTACTGTCTTGGGCATCTCAAAATTGATCCCATGCATGTCAAATTTGAACTTGGGCATATCAAATTGAATGTTGGGCATGGGCATTAAAGCACAACCCTACGATCTTGGGCATCTCAAAATGGATCCTAGGAATGTCAAATTCAAACTTGGGAATATCAAATTGAATATTGGGCATGGGCATGAAAGCATAACCCTATG